>JAASGK010000010.1:0-72855 GCA_023334195.1 Globisporangium emineosum
CGCTGCCGCTTCCATTTCGCTGATGTTCTTCAAGTAGTATTGTCGCCACGTATCTGTGGTGTAAACTGTGAACATTCTGGCGTGTAGTGGGCACTCAATGAGATCGCATTCACCTTCTGCCACTTGGCAGAAATTGGTTTGGTGTGCGTCATTCGCATCACTTGAAGCTCCTGGATCGGCAAAGTGGGACTTGAGACACGCTCCATTTTGGGTGTGATGCCACTGTTCATCATTTGGGGTGGTGTTGTGACGTCTTTGGCTTGACAACATACTGTTGAGGTGCGATCTTGACGCGCACGCAGCTCGACCGGCCTCGTCAGTTGCCTTCCTTCACTCAGAAGCACGCCCAAGACCTGAGTGACGCGAGGGTGACGGGCCGTCACCCTCAGATTGATTTCTTGCTCCGCGCAAGCCGCCTTCAAGGCGAGCGCCACAAGCGGCGCCGCACCGAGGGTCTGCAGCCACCAGGGCCGGCCTCCCTGCTTCAAACGGTCCAGTCGTGCACACAGTGTACTGGCACTTGATCAAGTCGATCAAGTTACCCAGCACCGGATTCTGCAGCGCGCGCTTGTTGGCGTCTGGCAGCACAGCCCACGCGAGCGCGCCGCCCAGGACCACGGTGGACGCGACCGCCCACAGCTTCGCAAAGCAGGAGCTAGCGCTTCGCATGTATTTGTTTGGGGTTGAGACCTTTCTCTCGATGGGTCCCTCCCACAGTTTTAGTACAACCATGCATCCATTTTCTGATGAGATCGCAAGAGAAGACACCCATCAATTGCTCACAACCTTGTGCAGTCACACCCTGTGTCTTTGCCGTCGTCGGTTCTCCAGACATTCCCTATATGTTGGCTGCATTTTCTATCAAGGCGTTCTCTCACGTCAACTTTCGAAGCGCTCGGCTCCGAGGCTCACACAATCCGATTCGCCATGACAGAGACAGAAGTCGACCGAGGTCCCGAGTCCGAGACCAACGGAAGAAAATCATCTCTCGCGGTGAGGCGAGAGGGGCAGAAGACCCGCGCGTTCTCCACATTCAAGATGGGGGTCGACTCCTTGTGTAAAGAGCCCTCCATGCTGGGGCTTATTGACACCTGCGTACCGAGGCGCAGCGCCATTGCGAGCGAAGCGTCCCTCCTCGCCACTGTGCACGTCACCAGACTTCTTGCGGTAGCGACCAGCCTTGAGAAGCTTGGCCAGACCTTGTTCTGTCGTTGTTTCTGTGCTGTAGCGAATGTCGGCACCCCGCAACAATGCCAGCTTCGAGACCAAGAGTTGGTGACAACAATGAGCCAGTTCATCGAGCTCATGCCTGCAGACCACCAGCCGGTCGACCGGCTTACGTGCATATCCCGAATGATGAATACAGTAACTCGGCAGAGGCAACAAAACTTTACGGTTTGTGTGTGCACGAACCCCCTCAGTCGCCTCGCTCGCTGACTCCGGCTCAAGGTACTTCAGCACGCCGATTCGACGGGAGTAGGTTCCTACTTTCGACACAGTGAAGCGAAGATAATGAAAAGCGTCATTTTGATCCTCACCGGAGCTAGTACAGGGAAAACCAAGTCGGTTAAAGTTCTCAAAGATCAATACCCGCGTTTCCGATTGTTTCCGATCCCAGAAGAAGAGGAGGCTTGGATGCAGTCGCTCAGTGACGAGGTTCGAGCGGCTGTCGGTCCCCTGCTGCTGCGTTCGAAGAAAACGCCGCATCTCTATCTTCCGTTCCTGTACATGGCGCTCTGCGACCTTGAAACCCACAACCAGAAGGTGTCGGCTTCCAGTGAAGACGGCGCGTGAGAGTTCAAGCTATTTAGCATTATCCCACAGAAGAACCTCCACGCGGTCGACACCAGCGTCGACAATGTCACTTTGACAGCCATGCACAACAAGCTACTAGAATATCTGGGAATGAACTGCAAGAGAAAGAGAGGGAAGAGCGAACCAGAATGCGCCAACAGCAAGCTGAACAAGCTTAATGCGCTCCGAGACAATGAACTGTGGCTGCCCTACTTCAAGGTTGAGTCGTCGCGTTTCTCGGGGGAGAGAGAGTTCGAAAGCTTCATCATGACTGACAGCCTCAGCGCATCGGCAGTTGTCTCGCGTCCCAGGTGCGATCCAGTAGACACTACAAGAGGGACGGCGGAAAGTGAGGCCGAGCGCATGCGCATCTTGCTCGAGGGTGATACGCGCGTCGTCGCAGTTGACCCAGGCCGAAACCCGGTCTTCACTGCAGTCGTTCATAACAAGGAGGCGCTCGATACGCTACACCTACCCAATAATATCAAGTACAGCGTAGTGAAATGGAGCAGGGCTCAGTTTCACCACGAGGCTGGCCACACACACCGCTCCAAGACGACTTTCAAGTGGATCATGAAGGACTCTACCATTCGGTCATTCAACAACGAGCTTGGGACACCGAAAACAAGCGATCCAATCGTCGTGCGTGACCACATTCGTCACGTCCTCGCAAATTGTCGTTCAGTCTTGGAGTTTTATGGCGCCCGGCGGTTCAAATGTTTGCGTTGGAAAACCTACATGAAGACGTAGAAGACCTATGAAAAGAGCGTCACTGATTTGAAGGCTGGATGTAAGAATATTCTCGCCGTGTGGAGAAACGCCCACTTTCCATCTGGAGGCAAAGGAAGTCCAGCTGTGCCTACGTCCACCCTCCGGAAGAAGGTGGGATCGCGAGTAAGCACCATCGACCAAGATGAATTTCGGACCTCAAAGCTATCGTGCTGCTGCAGCCAAGTGATGGAAGAACTGAAGATTGCTTCAGGAAACCGACTCTGGGCGCTGCGCGTTTGCAAAGAAAACGAATGTCCACGCAGCGTATGGGATAGGAAGGTATCTGCAGCAATTAACATTCTGAAGCTGTTTATTGCCAGAACGGGAGGAGAGCAGGTCCACCCGTGGTTTAATAGGGGCACCGTCATCGACGACCCCAACTAAACACTCCTGGGTAGTACATGCACATGTAAACAAATTTGCGGTCTGAGCCGACATGCAAGCGGTGGTCGACTTAAGCGGCAAGATGCCACTGTGTAACAGAAAATGTTAATGTTATGCAGATCGTGCTTGGTCTTGTTTGGCTTGTGTTGTGTTTGTTGGCTTTTGCTGGAAAGTTTTGTTAAAAACGGGGTCGAGCGGGTCCTCCGTTTCACTTGGTTTCAGTAAGGCCTGCTGCTCCTTGGCTTCTTTCACACACACACAAGCAAGAAATTCTCAAACACACGGTCCTTGGTTGCCTTCGCACTTCCCAAAATACCAGCCCCACCCCTGCTTGCTTGTGCTTGTCGTTGGAGCAAGCGAGTGAGTGAGCGGTCTCGAAAAGCAGAGCTCACAACAAACAACAACAACAAAAGCAGCTGCGGTTTGTGTGTTCGCAGCGTAAAACAAGCCTCAGCGCTCGCTCGCTCACTGTTGAATCCAGCAGGCAGCCCGCATCCACCGACCCCCGCATCCGCCCTTATCACACCCGCATTACGAGTGCGAGTGAGCGAGTGTGCGTGTGTGTGTAGGAGAAGGAAAGGAAGCGAAGCACAGAGAGGCACTCGCGTGTGCGGAGGCGAGAGCAGTTGTGCCTATTTCCATCGCACTCAGTCGCAAACGTACGGACAGCCCGGCGAGGCAGCGAACGGCGGCGTATAACAAGCGGTAAGTGGGGCGTGTCTCTATGAGTATGGGTCTGTATGATTGTGTGTGTATGTGTGTGAATATGTGTGTGTTTGTGTGGGGAAGGGCGACGAGATCTTTTATTCCTCCCCTGCGCATGGATCCCTCTTTTCCTCTGTTTTTGTTTATGGGTGTGGTGGATAGATATGGCGATTGAGATCGAGTGAGTGGCGTTATGCTGACCGACAATATGTGTTTGTCTGTGTGGTGGGATTGTGAACAGACAGATAAACGGCGTTTCGCGACAATCAAGCCAGTGGACAGACAAGCAGACGCGTTCTTTTCTGTGTGGTATTGGGACAAAGGCGGATCATCTTCCCTTTGCTCTCTCTTTTGCGGTACGACTTGAATAGAATATGCCAAGCGCTCGTGCGTTGTAAAGTGATGATGTGGTGCTAATCTGCCAGTCTCCCTCTATTCCCTTATTATAGCACCCTCAAGCGCATTCTCCCCTCCGATTTTGAAGCATGGACCTCAAGAGCAGCGCTGACAGCCGCTCTGGCGCAGTCAGCAGTGGAGGAGGCGACGGTAGCCAGTGGTGGCGATGGAGTGGGAAAAGTGGCAGCATCTCGTCCTCATCGGGCAGCGTGGGCCACGGCCACCATGGCGGCGGCGACCACTCTTTCCTTAGCAGTACTACCGCCACCACCACCGCGTCGTCGTCTTCGTCGCTGTCTCCTTCACCATCAGAGAGCCTGAGATGGCAGAAACGAGCGAGCTCAAGCACTGCCAGCAGTCGAGCGGGGCTAGTAGCAGCACCAAGAGAAAGTGGCGAGCAGTATGCGGTGGCCGCTGCGGCCTCTTCTTTTGGAGGAATGTGGTCTGCTTCTTCTTCACCATCAGGTGGAAGCGGCTCCTCGTCGTCGTCATCCTCACCGAGCAGCAGCAGTAGTGGAGCCTCATCCCCTTCGCCAAAGTTCTTCTCGGCTTCATCGAGCATGATCTCAGCGAGAGGTCTACCGTCAACCACAAGAAAGAAAGTGTCGGTGGCATTGCTGTCGCGTTCCTCAACGAGCAACAGCAGCGCCCACACTACAAAAGACGCGACGACTCTGAAGAAAAAGACCCCGGGGTCTCTATCTCTTTCGTCATCTTATGCCTTTCCGTCCAGCAGCACTAGCCAATTCGGTTTATCCTCCTCGTCATCCGGATATGCCCGGCCCACAGCCAGTAGCAGCTTTGCAGCCAACACCATGGAGAGGCAATCGCAATCTGAGATCGCGTGGAGTTTGGGACCAAGCAAACGAAGAGTGAGCAGAAAAGAGAAGAAAAGCAGCAAGACGACTCCCGCGCAGCCGAGACGTGCGTCTTTATATGCACCGCGAGCGATTCGTCCGATCCCTGAAGAAGGGCGAGAGCGGTTCACCAGCATTAGCGGCTCGTCACATGGCTTTGCTGGCTCACGCACGACCGTGACCTCCCAACCAATTTTGCGTTTCGACAGCCGCTTCGAGATGTCCAACAACAACTCTTCCCCACTCCCCACTAGTTTTGCTGAAAAGCCTCTTTCGCCATCAAAAGATCACATTCTGTCATCGCCTGCGAACTCGTTTGCGTCGACTGCATCGTCTTCCTATACGCCACCACCAACGTACATGAAAAAGGATCCGCTCGCGAATTGCGCGCGAGCTGTGCTGCAGGACTGCATCATGAAGAGACGAATGGAGCGAAGCAGCAGCATGCGAAAACGCAACATTGAAGCCTGCGTCAAATCGGACTATTTGAATTCCAAGTCGGGGGCTTACATGTCCAAATCAAGCGAGTGCGGCATCCTGAGTTCTTGCTCAAGGTACGATTTGTGCGTGTGCTTGTAAATTTATAAACCGTGAAACTAATCTCTGTTATACCTCTTGCAGCAGCAGCGACGACGAACTCAGCCAGCTATCGTCCATGGAGCGCTCCTTCAACAGGTTGGAATCCATTTTGGTTTACGAAAATTCTTTGTTGATACCTGCGATTATTGACCGACTCCTCTTGCCGATCAGCGTTGACAAGTACGATGATGACTACAAGTTGTCGAAAGAGGAGTTGTACCGAGAGCTCATGCTCGGAGACAATGGTTTAAGCAGCAGTCCGGATTTTGAGCGCTTCAGTCCGTTCCTCGAAGAAGAGAAGTAAGTGGCGTATTATAGTTCCCTGCTGTTTGATGAAGGATGAAAT
This sequence comes from Globisporangium emineosum, assembly GCA_023334195.1. Taxonomy (NCBI): domain Eukaryota; phylum Oomycota; class Peronosporomycetes; order Pythiales; family Pythiaceae; genus Globisporangium; species Globisporangium emineosum. Next base: position 5,833 of record JAASGK010000010.1, read on the forward strand.
TGATCCCTTGAATGTTTGCCTTTCTACAGAGGTCTATCCGTGGAGATTCGTTACCAGCTCCCATTGGCGCTTGGTACTGCGAATGAGATCGACAAGGAGTGCACAATTTGCCAGATCCGATACGGAATCGGGGATCACATTGTCACGCTTCCGTGCCAGCATTTTTTCCAGTACGTTGAAGGTCACAACCACGACGAAGCCATCCAAAGGGATGGCTGTGAAAGCTCTCTGAACAGCTGACTCATCTGTGTGTGTGTATTTTTCAGTGCTTGCTGTGTCGACAAGTGGCTGTGGAACCATATTTCGTGCCCACTGTGCCGAACGGAAGTCACTTTGGATATGGAGACCGATGCCTCTAATACGAAGCACAACTTCACCGAGTGCTCTGAATTAGACCAGGAAACCATCCGAAGAAAGATGCGCTCAACCTCACAGAGCGCTGGTTTCCGACCAGTTGTCCCAGGTATGTTTGCCAAGCGATTCGTTGTTGTTGTTAGGAATGAGTGGAATCCTAACTTTTGGTGGACTTTTATGTTGTGCAGTAAACGTAGAGCTTGACCAGCTTCAAAGCCAGCTTGCCTCTCTCACTGTCCAAGAAACGAACCAGCCCAATTATTTAGTATGGTAGGGAAAGAGATCCGTGCATCCGATATTGCTACTGTGCTCTGGATACTTTGACTAACTGATTTATCCATCAACCTTTTCCTATCCCAAACAGCCCAAAGCCACAGCGACCACACTCCAAGTAGCCCCTCCTGTCTGTATGCTCCTGTCTGTATGCGTGCGAGGTTCGCGCTCTTGGTTTTTTTCTATCTCTTGCAGTGACCACACCTTCTCGCACATGCATTGATTGTCCAGTGTCTCGTCCCGCATCAATCAACGGTTCCACAGCAGAACACCCACAGAAATCCACAAAAATCATAGATCTCAGCCTCCAAATCAAACAACTTCCGTTATCTGTCCATCTGTTTACATGCACTCAATAGCACAACCAACCAAAACAGAAGCAAGCAAGAAAGCAAGCAAGAAACGTTTGATACGCGACCGTTTGATGCGCGACCGTTTGATGAGCGACCGATGGAGTGAGAAAATTCGCAAAGCACCCACCAAACTGTTGTTTTCATCAGTCAAACAAATTAATTCCGACAATGCAATCCAACAAAGGATTTGAGATGTTTGCTACAATCAGTGCATTTGTTTTTCTGTATACAATTTTCTGGTGATCAATTTTACAAACGTACTGATGCACTGATTTAGTGGAATTTCGTTATTTGTGCTCATTTCGCAGTCTAGTTCCGTATATAACATATATTTACTGTATCTATATTCATAAAAAAATATTCAAAACACGAGATAAGCCAATTTCCTCTGTCCTTGATGTCTATATCGATAAATTTGGAATCTACCCTGCGTGACAGCTCGCTCGATCTTGGTGCTGGCGTTTTTTGGTTTTTGTTTGCGGGGAGGTGGTTGCTGCTGGCGGCGACAGCGCAGAGTCGTTTACGCCGGACGAAGCGAAAGAGCAGAGCGAGAGAGCGAGCAGCCGGTGCACACGGCCCGCTCTGTCAACTGGCACCAGACCCAACTCATCCATCCCACCCGCAAGACGAGCCGCGCCGCACAAAGCACGATGCACCGCGGCAGCGACTCGGACGAGGACAACGCGATGGCGTATTTTTTGCCCAACGGCATCGCCGACGACTCGCCACCCAAGCGAAGGTGCGTCTATTTCAACCCATGTTGTTTCTTAATGTCTCCTCACTAACGGTCGACTGTATGCATCTATGCATGCGTGTGTGTGCGTGTGTGTGTGTGAATACAGCATGCTTCCTGCGGGGAGCTTTGGGCCCATCGGCGGCCGCACGCCGACCGCAGCGGCGGGGTTGACGGGCGGCGGCTTCCCCCGAAGCAACTCCCCGTCGTTTCTCCACCCGAGCGCGTCGCCATCTGCGGATGCTACGTCGACGTCGATGGCCGGTAGCATTAGCACAGCGTCAGCTTCGCTGCCCAGTGCGCCTGCGAGTGCGTCATCGTTGTCGCTGCGCTCGGGCGGCAACTTCCTCCTGTCGGATCTCGGCGGCGAGATCCACCAGCCGCGTGCATCGGAGTACAGTGGTGCAACGGACCCTTCGAGCGCGAGCATTGGACCTTTCGGCTTTGCGAGTAAGGAAGACTCATTTAGATATCTATCATCACATAGTATGTGTTGCACTGTGGGGTGTCGCTGGGTATGTGGTATTAAACCAACCTTTGTGCTTTGCTTGTTTGTATTGCATGGAATAGGGACATTTCGAAGCGGAGCGCGCAATGAAGATGTAAAAGCGCTGCGAGCAGACGTCAGTATCTTTGGCAGCAGCAGTACTTCAAGCAGCAGCGGCGCTATCGGGGGCAACTCTTTCAGTCGCGGCGTATCGGCGGTGGCTGGGACAGCGGGTTCCTTTTACAACCGCTCTCAGAGTGACATGGCGTCGCCATTCATGGCCAACGCGCAAGACAGCAGTAGTATGAGCAGTAGCACCAACGGCACTTCGTTCAGTGGTGTGTCTCGCAACTGGCCGTCGTCGTCAGGCTCTGCTGTATCTCCACCAAACCCACCAAGACGTGTTTTCCAAGCACCACCTGGGCTGAGTGGCCCTAGCATGGATCCACCTGGACTCAGTCTCGGAGGAGACTATTTTTCGAGTCGCTTGACGGGTTCAAGCGACGCCAGCGGAATGCAACAGCCGCACCAGCAGCAACAGCTTCAGCAACAGTTCCATCATGCGAGTAGCAGTCCGTTTGGTACATTTGCGACGAGTACTACGTCTGCTGCTGTGAGCGATGCATTCCGTTCTTCGACTAGCCAGTTTAGCTCGAGCCTGAGCTCGCCGCTGCCGTCGCTGCACCTCACACCCGATGTCTTTGGCGCGAGTAACAACCCGCAGCTATTGTCGAGTGAACGCCGATCGATGGTCACGAATCCGGACCTCGCAGAGCTCAACTCGCACTCGATGAAGATGAATGCTGATAGTGACGCATTCAGTCCCCATGGGCAAGAACAGCCGCAATTCGGATCGGCGGGCGTGAAAGAGATCCAGTCCATGAAAGTGGACGTGCAAACGAGAGGCAAGAAGGGAAAATCTTTGCCGGCACATCAAGACTGCACTGAAGGGAGTATGAATCATCAGCAGCAGTTCTCGAGCCAGAAGCGAGGTTTCTTTGAGAAGAAGAAACAGGGCGGACTCTCGGACTTCTCCGCCATGTCGCCCACGAGTTATCGAGAGATGCTGGCGTCGCCTGCAAGCTCGGGACGTGTGGAACACCGTCAAGTCAAGAGCGCAACTTCGTCGCAGCTTCTCAAGTCGTCGAACCCTTCTCCAACAGCGATGGCACCTCGGAGCTCTCCAGCGGCTCTGAATTCGGATACCAAGAGCTCCTTTGCCTCTCGATTCAAGAAGCGCGCTGAAAACAATCTCAGCGGCGGGTTCCGTCCAAACCGCAGTGGTGTCGATAGCTACAGCAGCGGTGGTGGAAATGCCGCAGCACCTGCTGCAACTGGTGGTGATGCAGACTACGAGTCGAGCGACTCGGCAGAGTTCGGGATTGTGTCAGACTCTGGCGAAAGTCCGAGCAAGAACTCTCCTGACTCACGAAAGGTGCAAACTCGTGAGAAGAGCGAGAAGAGCAGCAGCGCTCGGTCATCGAAGAAGGAGCGTCAACCACGCAGCGCCCAGGGAGAGAAAATATTGACGGGCTCGACCCGCCGCCAAGTGTACCGCGAGAAGCAGCCGAAAGAAAGTGTAAATGCTGGAGGTCAACAACAGCAACAGCTGGACGCAGAACCGCAAAGCTCGGACGAGCTGGATACGACGGAGTTGAATGCACCGATTTCAAAGAGTGAGCTCCGAGAAGGCAAATCTCGAACCCGGAGAGCGAAAGACTCTGAGAGTACTATCGCGAGCGGCACTTCGCAATCCGCACCAGGAAAAGGTTCTCGACTTCCAGGTAGCAACCTTGAACGTACTGACTCGAGTGATCTGGAGATTTCCAGGGGAAAAAGATCGCCAAAGCAACTCAACAAGCAGTCCGCTCGAGAGAGTAACGCTACTAAAGTGAGTTCGGAATCCAAGTCAAAACCAAGCGGTACTACCCAGACATCAGGAACAACAACAGGCGGGCCATCTTCACAGAAACAAGAAGACTCTTCTCGTGCAGCAGCTACCTTAAAAGCAGAGAAACTGACAGCTGATGTGCAAAAAATGAAGGGTGCAAATGCTCACCTCACTGGTGCATTGGATGTTAGTACTGGAGCCACGCATGCGGCGCCTGCAGCATCCAGCAAGAAACCGGCAGATGCAAGTGCTGCGACAGTGAGCGGAGGCTCAAAGACTGCTTCAGACGAGAAGGCTGAGCACAAAAGCTCGCACGCCAGCCGCAAATCTGCGGAGACCCCTCCAAATGAAGAAATCTCGCCATCCGAGCCGCCATCGCAAGTGGAAGAAGCCAACAACAGTGGGCAGTTGAAGGCCAAGAAGCAGGCTAAAGAGAAAGAACTGCCACCACTACTGGCACAACCGCAGCCACAGAGTCACCGAAAAGAGAAAAACAGCAGCAAGCGCGACAAGGCATCGGACAAGAAGAAGAGCAATAGTGGCAAGCAGAGGAAAGAGAAGCGCGACTCGCCTCCACGTTCAAAGGGTGAGAGTTTCGACGTCTCGGACATCTCGGATCTCGACACTGGAGTGCTTGATACGCCAGTGGTGTCTTGTCTGAGTGGCGTCAGTGAGTTCATGGGCAAAATGTGGTCCGCTGCTGTGTTGCTCGTGCTGTACGTGGTTGGGCTCTTCCGTGATACGTACGGATACATCTCGAGTCGCTTGAACATCAAGGGGGCCATTGGCACCGCGCTGTACCACATCGAATCGGTGACTGCAGTGGTGTTCAGTGTGCTGCTGCTGCTTTCGCTCCATGGTGCGTCGTGGTTCATTCGCATCCACCGAGTCGCGTTCCGAGCTATCTTGACGCACCGTCACATCGGCTTTTGCTTTGCGTTCCTGTATGCGTTCCCGTTCTTGGTGCAGTACGTGTTCCCGTGGGCTCCTCCCTGGGCACCAGTGTGCCTCTGGTACGCGTTCTTGGTGCAGCTGTTCTGTACGAACGGCCCCACTGCCATGGTCACGACGTTTCGCATCATCCTGCCGCTCGTGTTTTTGGTCGAAGGTATCTCGCACCACAGCTTCCTGCTCGATTTAAACGGTACGAATGATGAATTTGGTTGTGTTATTGCTCTACCTTAATTACTGTGGCTAACAATGTTGTGATGTGTTTCTTTTGTTATTAGGCGCGGAGTTGCTGCTGGCATCGTTCATCATTTCAGCCCTGAAAACTAGCAACCTGTGCAGCCCGATCTTCTTCATTTCGCTCGCAGCACAGGTACGTCTCAACGCAATCATATCAAGCCAATGCGTTCTGGTGGACTTGCAACCTAACGTTTGTGACGCTTGCTTGTGTTAAAACAGTGTCTGTCGGCAGTGTTCCTTGGCTCGGAGCTCGTGGTGCAGTGGTTCCAGATGGCGTTGGCGCTCTACTCGCTGCACTCGATGGTTGTATCGGAAGACGACTGGGTACGTGCTATTATGGTTGTTCTTTCAGATTTGTGAGCTCACTGCTAACTATCTAGCCATGGGCAAAATCTGTGTGTAGAATGGTTTTGGCGACGATGAAGAGGAGCTTTCGTGCCAGTCCATGGCGATGCACCACTCGATCGCGGATTACAACCACCACCCGTCTCCCTCGGCCGCGTCGATCCAGAAAACCAAACGCCTCGACCGACGCGCATTGGCGTACGTTCGTGGCAGGAAGTTCCGCTAAATGTAAGGGCCAACCATCCATCCATTCTTGCTACATATCAAACTACACTTTGCATATTCTGTATATTCCCTTGAATGTTATTGTATGACAAACTGGTTATGTGGTGTTTTTCGAAGCTCTATGTATGTCTGTCTATTCCCCATCTTTCATAGCTCATAATGTGTATCACCATGCACCAATCGACCAGAGTACGGTAGTAGAAGCTTGTAGTCTAGGAGCTCTTTGGTTTGCTGCGCCACGTCTCGTCTTCGCTATCGCTACTGCTGGTGCTACTTTCGTCGCCGCCGCCGCCGTTATCACGCGCACGGCCAACGCCAAACTCGTGTTCTCCTTCGTCTTCCGTCTCCAGCTCGTCGTCGTCGTCAAAATCGTTGTCCTCGTCGGCTTCGTCCAGAATGAAGCGGCTACGACGCTTGGACTGCTGCTGCTGGTGCGCGCGGAGGGCCTCGCGTTCTTCCTCCGAGTCTGTCTCCCCTTCGTAGGGCTCTTCGTCCTCATCTTCATCGTTTTCGTGGTCTTCATCCTCGCTGTGGATCTCGCCGAGCGCTTCCTCGGCTTCGTAGTCCGAGCCGCCGCTCTCTTCGCCGAGGTCGCTGTCTTCGTTCGCGATCAGACCCTTCAAGTTGCCATTCTCGTCTGCGTCCTCTTGGTCGAGCCGACTCGGGAAGTCCAGTTTCCTGCGAAGCTGTGGGAGGTCCTTCAAGATCTCGTCCTGGTTGCCGTCGAGGTCGTCGAAGACCGCCGTGAGCAGGAGCTGCTGCACGAGCGACACCGTGCGATCCACGTGCCAGTGCTGGCAGATGTGCTTGAGCAGCTGGCTCACGTCGCGCACAGTCGACAGGCTCTCGAGCAGCGGTACGAGGAACTCGAGCACTTCGTGGTTCGTCGTCATCGCGCGCACTTGCTTGGCGACAATATTGAGGAACGCCGTGTCACGCACGTTCAGATCGCCATTCTCGATCGCCGACGCGAGTTTGTTCATGAGCACGCCCGCGTTGCCCGAGCCGCGCGCAAAGATCTTGACGAGGCTCTCCGGTCTCAGACTCACGCCCAGGCCTTCGAGAAAGTCGACGTTCACGAGCTCGGGACAGAACTTGCGCAAGAAGCGCGCGGTTTTCGTCTTCTTGTGGCCCCACTGGCCCGCGAAGAGCTTCACGAGGCGGCCGACTTCGAGCAAATCCCACTGCTGCCGCGCGGCTTCGTCAATGAGGTTCGAGAAAATCTGTTTTTGGCTCGAACGGGCCGCCTCGCTGCTGCTGTCATCGGAGGATCCACCTTCGTCCTCTTCGCTTTCGATATCTTGTTCCAGTTCGTCGCCTGAATCGGCGTCCATCTCATTCGAAGTCAAGTCGAGTGGTTGCTCGTGGTGATGGCTGATGGAAACGGTTGTGACCGATTTCTTCTTCTTTTCAACAACACGCGAGTCGGGGCGAGCTGGTTCGGGAACCGATTTCTCCACTTTCTGACGCTTTGCGCTTGGGACTGGGACTGATTTTGACGACGAAGACTCGCGAGACGTTTTCACAGGGAGCGCATCCTTCTTAGCTGCTGGCTTCGCACTCGCACTCTTGGAGACCTTTAGATCTCGTGGGGCTGCTGCTGCTGGTTCTGTATCCTCCTCATATTGCTGCTGCGGGGCTGTGGATTTTGCATCTCGTGATTTGCCAATTTCGTTCTTTTTCGGTGCTGACGTTGGCGCTTGCTCTTCTTCTTCCTCGTCTTGCTTAAACAGTGGTTCTGCGTTGTCTGTGATCTTTAGCGCTGAGGCCTGCACTGCTTCTACTGCTGGCGATCGTTCGGAGCTTGCTGCTGGGGCATTCTCTGCTTCAGACATGGAGGCTTTGCGCTGCGTTGCTGTTTTCTTGGCTTTTCCTCTCGTCTTTTTCTTTTTTTGGTGCTTCTTCTGCTGGACAGTTAAGCCGACACTTGGTGCTGCAGCATTCACCACATCTCTGGTTGATGGCGGAGGGTTCGCAGCAGCAGCAACAACAGCAGCAACAACAGCAGCAACAACTGTAGGCTGCTGCTCAGCCGCGGTGCTGCTGGTTCTCACATCTCTCTGCTGCACGTCATCATCATCACGTTTGCGCTTCGTCGCCTTTGTCGCACGAGACACGGCTGTTTCTGCTTCGTGCGATAATTGCTGGGCTTGTTTCGAGTCAAATTGGTCCACATGCACGGGGGAGAAGGTCTCCTCACCTACCTTCTTCTTCTTCTTCTTCTTTGTCGCTGCTGCTGCTGGAGAAAGAGGGAAAACGTCCACGACTGAAGCAGCAGGAGCTATTTTGACGCTCTTTGGCTTCTTCTCCGTCACGGATACGTGTTCGGTCGTCGAGTGCGCCTCGTCCTCCTTTGCCTTCTTCTTGACCTTTTTGCTCTCCTTCTCCGTTGGTGTTTCCTCCTCTATCTCAATCACCTTCTCCCTCTTCTCCTCCTCTATCGCCTTCGACTGGTTCTTCTTGCCCACTTTTACTTTCTCCTTCTTCAGTGTCTTCTTGTCGCGGCTGCTGCTGCTCCTTTCCACCATTTGCTCTTGCACCGCCTGCATCGCTTTCTCCAGCGGATCTTCAAGCGACAGCACATCCTCAAACATCGCCAGCTGATCTTGCGTCACGACCGTCGGCGAGATCGATCTAGGCGCAGACGCAATCGCAGACGAAGTAGAGGATACCGTTGTTGAGAAGAAAGTCGGCTTCTTCAGTTTGTCCACGGTCGCAGTCGTGGTAGCCGCGGCGTGCTTGGAGAGGCCTCCGCTTTTCGTTGACTTGTAGCTGCTCGCTGCAGCAGTTGCCTGATTAGTCTGCTGCTGCCACTTCTGGAAATTGCTGCCCGCTTGCGTGGTCTGTGCAGGTTTACTGGATGAAAACTTGGTTGCACCGCCAAATGCGCTCTTCTTCACTGGATTGGCAGCGCCTCCAGGGATCTGGACTGTACTGCTCTTCACAGACACAGCAGCAACAGCAGCAGCACTAGAAGTAGCAGAAGAATACGTATCGCTCTTTTTGGTCTTCTTTTCCTTCTTCTTCGTTACAGACGACACCTTCTTGACTCCAATCCGTGGCATCGCATCGTCGTCGTCGTCGTCGCCGCCGAAGCCCATCGTCTTGCGCTTCTTCTTGGACGACGCACTGCCGTCCTTGCTCTTCTTCAGCTTGGCGAGCACTACCGTGTCTTCTGGATTCGTGCTCATCGCATGTGAGTGCGAGAGCTTCTCGTCGTGCTTCACGTCGAACATGCGCGCGCGGAAGGCCGCGAGGCGCTCAAGCGGGTCGGTCGATGCGGCGGCAGCGGCGTCGATGCTTCCGGCGCGCGGACGCTTCTTCGCTCCATTGCACTCGCTTTTGTTCTTCTTCTTCGCCACGTGCAGCGTGGTGGCCATCGTCGTCAGTTGCAGCAAGAAGCAAGAAGCGATCACCAGTGACGAGCAGAGACCGCCACCGCTTTTTGCTTGTTACCTAAATTGGCTGGTTTGAGCTCGCCAAAAAAATGGCACGCTCTGTTCTTTTTTGTGCTCAAAACTGCCGCAATTATGTTTGTGAAATAATTTTGTTTTTTACGGTACGGTATACTTCTGTATACCGAAAAGCAAAATCATTTCAATAAAGATTTTCACCATAAAGAATACGGGTATTGTGTGGTTATTGTGTGGTCTACTGTGTTTATTTAGCGACAATTTGGACACTCACATTCTGCAATATTCGACACTGAGCAGTCTTTCGCGCCAAAAAAAACTGTGCACTCTCTTTTAAATACGGTGGTCAAGAAACTTGAAAAATCCCATAGAAGCTCTATTTGAAGGGTGATCAGAGTCCTTCTAATAGAATTTCGCGCCAAAATATTCTCGTTTTGCATCGAAAAGTGTCCATTAAAGACGATAGTCAAGAATCCCAGATATCTGATAGAAACACTATTTGAAAGGTGGTCAAGCCGGTTTTAGTCGAGTCGGGTCATTTTCGCACCCCAAAATTCTCGAGAAGCACTGATTCGACTTGTAAATACTGTATCAAAGCTCCTGTTTGCCCTCCACCTGGTTTTGTGTTCCCCAACGAATTTATCTTTGTCACATTTTGGACCGAATTGATCATCATCGTCCTAATAATTTTTGACACGAAGTCAAGTTCACATTGGGCGATTGACAAGCATGAAATGGCCGCCATCACCTTGGGGCGTCGTCGCGATCAGCGTCTTTCTCGGAGCTGTTGGCGCGTATCAATACATCTTGTTGCGGACCGCTGACAAAGCGAATGCAAGCGATCACACCGACGCTCTTTGTACCAAAAAGAACCCACTTAAGCCGACGAAGGAGCAGCGCAAAGCCGCCAAGCGCTTGAGTCGCCGCACCAAGAAAGACGAGCAGCTCGTGGCCAGGAAGCACGAGCGCGCCAAGATCCGCTCGGAGCAACAGCTCGAGATGACCGATGAGCAAAAGCGCGAAAAGATGGAGCGCATCAAAATGCAGCGCGTCGAGCAATACGTACGTTGCACCACACTGTTGTGACCGTCCAGGTACTCTTGTTGTTGAACGTGTGGTGGTGGTGATTGTGTGAACGTGCACAATAGCAAAAGCTGGACGATGGCAGGGCGAACGGATTGCGTGTCGTGGTCGACCTGGGCTTTGCTGCAGCGCAGTCCCGGCGGGTACGTTGTAGTAGCTAACAGTCGCATGGTGGATTCATATTCGCTGTAGACCAAAGCAAGGACGAACCCATCTAACGCGGATGCGGTTGCTTTTAGGAGTGCAACAGCATCCTCAAGCAGCTCGGATGCGTCTATGGCTACATGAAGAAGTGCCCGCTCGACAAGCTCATGTCGCTGCATGTGGGGTCGTGCGTGGGTGCCGTTGCGGCGCTCTGTGAGCAGCATGGCGTGAACCACTGGAAGGTGTGTCTATTCGTTGATAGTCTACATAGATACCCTGGAAGGCTGGCGAGTGATTCACAAGGGTGCCCGTCGTGTTGGTGGCTGTCATGCAGATCACTTGCCACCAAGAGCCTGTGCAGGAGCTCTTTTCGCACGCAGAGGTCGTGTACTTATCTCCGGACTCGGAGAACGTGCTGGGTGACGTGGACCCAGCGTGCGTGTACGTTGTCGGCGGCATTGTGGACCGGTCTGTGCGCAAGGTGCGTGGAAATGATAGGCTGAAATGCCTCAGTGTGCCTGCCTGCCTGTCCTTGCGGAGATTAACTGAGTGGACTGTTATCTCCACATGCAGGGCGAGAGTCTCGGAAAAGCAGCGACACTGGCGTATCGCACGGCGCGGCTGCCGCTGCAGGAACACCTGCCAGTGCGCACGCACGTGCTCAACATCGACTCGGTGCTCATCGCGCTCAACGAGTTTGCGAATCATCACGACTGGCCGCGTGCGTTTGCGAAGGCGATCCCCAAGCGCTTCACCGGAACAAAGAGAAGAGAGGAGATGACAAGCTTCATAATAGAGAAATGATAGATAGATACACATACATTGCATTTATATAATTTTCATTCATATCGAGAGAAGAAGCAAAACGCAACAATCTTATGGCTCGGAGGCACTCGTGATTGCCGCCGAGGTGATGCCCGCGATGACGCTCGACACAGCCGCCGACGCCGTGGCTTGCACTGCGGCAGTATTGGCACCAGCTGCACCATTCGCCGTCCAGTTGAGCCCCTGGCCCGCCCGTTGTGCCACCGTCGTGTTGTCCGCGTCGATCGACTGGCAGTGCGTGATTGCATAGAGCAGCTTCTCCTTCATCACGTCGCGGCTCGAGTACACGGGCAGGTCGATCGAGAAGAAGCACGTGTGCGCGATCGGCAGGTACATGTCGGCGCGGCCGGCCGCCTTGGGCAGGCCCGAGATCTTGAAGTCCTGCGTGAAGTCGGCCGCGTGGGTCGGCAGCCGCGAGCGCCCCCACACGAAGCGTAGGAACGACGACTTCTGCTCGTCCGAGAACTCACCTAGCACGTCCCAGAAGAACGCCACGTGCGGGTCCGTGGCCTGGCAGCCGTCTCCGTAAATCGTCCGACGGCGCAGTAAGTCCACGTCCACGGTCGGCTTGCCACACACGAGCGTGAGGAACTCGCGCCACGTGAACAAACCCAGCGTGGGCGTTGGCAGGATCGTCGCCACGCCGCGCGCAATGTCGTCACACACTTTCCGAAACTCGTCAAGACGGTATTTCTCGACCGCTCTCGCGTACGCCTCCTTGTCGTCCCACGTCACGCGCACGTGCTTGCCGCCGGGCACGAGCTCCACCTCTTGCCTAGCGCTGGACAGCACCGTGAACGACGCATCGATGATTTCGTCAAACATGCCCTCCGAGATGCCGTGCGCGTCGATGTGGTAGATTGTGTCCACGACCTGGAAGCACCCCTGGTGGATGCACTCAATGTCTCGGCGCGCCACGGGCTCGTGCACCAGCGCCTTCCAGAACACGGACGGCAGGTTCAGATCCAGAGGCGTCTTGGTGCGGATCGCGATGCCCACGAGCTTGCCGAGGAACTCCGCCATTTGGACCAGACGAGGGTCGCTGCGCAAGTGCACGTTTGGCACGAACACCTCGCGGTTCTCGCCCACGCCGCTGATTGCATTCGGACACGACTTGAGCAGCGGCAGCGTCTTGGACTGGAGCTCCGAGCTGATTTGCGCGAGGCACTCACGGTACAGCCCGCCAAAGTCGTCGCCAAATTCACCCACAAACTGGCACTTGAACGCACGGTCAGCACCTCTGAGCAAAGACGGCTGGATTGTATGCAACTGATCGAACGTCTGCGCGAAAACGCTCTCTCTGTCTCCAGTCACATCGGTGGCCTCTCGTGCGCGGTGTCGGTCCACTTCAATCTCGGGACGCGCCGCCGCGGGGCTCTGCTGTTCCTTGAGGATGCTGAGCCACCACGCGAGCTTCACGTGCTGAAAGATGACGCCACGCAGTACACGCGCACCCTTCGCGAGCAGCGAGTGCGCGTCGTCGATCGAGAAATCGATGAACGAGAGCGAGTTCTGCAGACGGCAGTTGAAATTGCGCAGGATCAAGAAGCGCTTCTGCAGCTGTGCGAGTGTCAACCCACGCAGACACGGACACTTGCGCAGGTGCTCCTCGGTTGGCGCAAACTCTTCTGGGGACATACGCAGCGGATCGCAGCTCAGAAGTGCTTCAGCACGGGCTTCACAGATCTCGTTCACGATCTGCACCAGTGCCTGGTCATGCTCGGACGTGAACACAAGCTGCGAGTCATGGAGCTCCTTGAGCTTCTTGCTGTATTTCGTCGCCAGCAACCGTCTCCCCGTCACAGAGAATTCGGGTACGGCTGTGAATGCGATTCCCCACTTGTCCACATTCTGCGATGCATTCAGCAAATCGCCACCACTGCCATCGGCACCGTCGGCGCCATCCCGTGGGCTCTCGTCTTCCCCCACAATCGCAGCAATCTGTCGATCTGCAACGGCAACAGACTCAACCGCAATCGATCGTTCGCTCGCAATCTCTCGATGGCGAGCGTGGCGACTGTACGCTTCAGCCTCTTCACGGACGAGCGCGTCCATCGCGTGCATGTTTGCAAGGATGAAATCGGCGGCTTGCTCCGCGTCATCGTCGCAATGCTTGAGCGCGTACACGCACCACTCCATGGGGAATCCCATTTGACTGAGCGCAGTCGCCAACTCCATTCGGAAGTTTGGAATGCCTTCATCAGCGTCGCCAATGACCTCGCCTTCATCTTCACTATAGTAGACCTCGTCTCCGCTGCCACCAGCAAGACCAGTTCCTGTCAGATGAAGCGCGTCGCTGCCTCCATCTTCAACACGGTGGCCTCCAATCAAATCGATCGAATCGCGTTGGTTGTACAAAGCGAATCCTGGATAGAACGTCCCCTCAAGCTTTGGACCCGTACCTCCTGGCCCAAACGCCACTCCGAGATCCTTTCCATTGAGAGCATAGGACAATGTTCCACGCTTCAAGTCAAGGGTCATCTTCACAATGTCTCCCGTCTTGAACTTTTCGCCGTAGGTTCCGCGCTGTTTGCTACCGTTGTGCCAGAGCGCGCGGTTGCCGATCCACCCCCACCCGCGATTGTCCTTGCCCAGGTACGAATCGAGACGAACGTCCTTCCGAGCAATGCCCAGGAAGATGTTGGAGCTCGCAGTCACAAACGAAATGCGGACTTCCCAAATGTGAATGCCGCTATCAAATCTCGCCACACCGATCGCTGTCTGCCAGCCCTTGTCTCTTGTCAGCGACAGTCGAGTGTCTCTGTTCTCGAGCTTCAAGTATGGTCCTTTCCGCACGCGGTCGACGCGGCACTGGAAATTTGATTGCACAGGGAAGCGCCACACGAAACTATCACCTTCAATCATGACCTCTTGCCCACCACAGCCGCCTGTGAACGCTCGCACTTCCGACTCGCTGCTCTCAGCATTCTCTCCGCCTTGCAGAATCTGCAAGCAGTGCGAGTTTGCGGTCTCACACTGTTGGTCAAGCTTGACTCGGATCGAAGTCGCCAGCGGGATACTCACCAGTGCTTCTTGCAGCTCGAGGTCATACGGGTGAGTGCTCTCAACTCGAATGCAGACATCTTCCGATATCTCGGACAGGAAGTTGTCTGCGGACAGCATGAACTCATTCGGAAGATGCTGAACGACGACATTTTCACGTGGGTTGTCCCGCTCTGGGTCCATCAGGGAGCTCATGACTCCGTAGACTTGGCTCAGATGCTCATACCACTCGAAGGCACCCATGAGGTTGTCGCAGTCCATGGAGTTGAACCTAAAGCTAAAGTTTGCCTTGGTTGACTGCACTTCGTGGCCCACCGCTTGTCCAAAGTTGATCAGGAACTTGCAATCGCTGTTCAAAGAAATTGTCGGATGGAGATCCTGAGACTGGTCAATCGACGAGAACGCGATGCCCAGCAGCTGTCCATTCTTGGTGAAGAAGATCTCATCCGTATCAAGTCGAAGTCCACAACCGAAAATGTCTCCAGTTGCAACAGCAGCGACCTGCTCGTTCCACTTCCAATGGTCGGCTGCAGGATCCGTGCTTTGCACTTTTCCGCTCACTGGAGTGAACGAGAACGAGTGTGCGCGATTCGTGTTAAACCCAACAGGGGCTCCCTCGAGCGAGAACTCTGGTGTCGAGAACCCGAAGCCAATCGCGCCAGCACTCGCGTTGCTCCACTCGACTACTGTCACTTCAAAGTACACGATCTCAGCTTTGACGATGTCTTTCATGGTCATAACCAGTTCTGGCGTGTGCTCAAATCGGCACGAGTAGTACTCGTTGAGTGGGAGGTCCGACTGGGAAGCAGTTGGGTTGGTTTCTTCCGCATGGTACTCCATTAGGAACTTGCGCTCTTCACCAGAGAAATGGCGCGTCACCGTCATTTTCGATGAGTGGCTGACCATCATTTCCACGTGGCTCAGCTCTCGGGCAAAGTGGTAGCGATATGGCAAACTAATACACGAGTCTGGCCCCAAGCAGGACGCGAGCTCCTCAATGCGGTCGCTTCTATTCTGCTCTTCGACCACCAGCATAAGCTCAACCAGCGCCTGGAGGAGAGAGTTGAGCATGAGTCCGCCTTCTTGATCTTGGTTCAGCATCATGATCTTCGATCGGCAGTAGAGCAAACCGCGTTTGTCCTTCCATCGCCCTCCACTGCGAATCACTTTGATTAGCACTCGCACCAAATCCACAGCTAGCTGACCGCACGTTGGGATTTTCTCCTTCAGAACCTGCTTCACAAGCGCAAAGAGACCCGCCGAGAGCTCTGGACGGAGCAAGTTGGCGTCTTGTTTATCATCGCCCTGGGCGCGCAGTGACTTTTGACACAACAGAAGCGTATCCACAAACGCCAACACGTTGCTCACAGTCACTGGCGCACACAGAATTTTGTCTTCCTCGGACAGGTTGAGTGCAAACGCGATGCTGGGCTCCGTGTTTTCGATCTCGTTGAGCGTGATGACAGGGAGGACGCCATCGCAGAACTCAGAATTGATCGACCACAGAGACGTCTGAACGACAACGTCATCGGGATCACTCACGCCATTGTCCGACTGATTCTTTGTGTTGAAAACCACGTGCTCTTCACCAGCTTTACCAACAACAGCTCCGCTGGTATTCGCCTCCGCTTTCCACACACATCGGAACGAATTGACGCGCTTCACGAGATCTTCGCGAACGCATCGAGCACTAGATAGAGCTGGGGGCTCGAATGGGTCTTCCTTGCTTCCAGCGACACAGCTCATCGAAACGTATCCGGGCGGGGCGATTGGCCACCACACGGATCGGAGCTGCTTCCGCTGGAAATCTTCATCACTCTCGATATTCTTTGGAAGTCCTTTACCAGTGACGTCCACACGCTCAAAGCCAACCGGAGGAAGGAGCAAACCATTGCCGCGGTCACTCACAAGGATAACAGGAGACTCTGGAGTGTCGCTTCCACAGTGAATGACATCCCCGAGACTGAACCAGGTAGTTGCGACCCCATTCTTGAGTGCAGTAGGCATTGCAGGACGCCAGATCGTAACTTGGCGGTCGTTCGAAGCTCTCAGCCATATATCGTTGTATCTACCAGCAGATTGTTGACGACGTCTCCACTTGTGGCGGTGCTTGAGAAGAGGATCCGGTGATGGAACACTCCACACTCTCTCGTACGAGTTCACAACCATGCACTCGAGTCCGCCGGAGAGATTGAACGGCCCCTTCGGGAACAAGCACTCGATCTTCCGATTCTTGGACGCTGACGCGTCCCAATTCAGCAAACACGACTGAGAGACAAGAGTGCGAGAGATGATGTGCATCATCGTATCGTACATCATATCTTGGAATAATGTCAGCTGGAAGGACTCGCCCAGATCGTTCAAATCACTTTGCCCCGCGCCAGCGGGATCATCGCACATCAGTGCTTGAATGACGCTCTCCACTTCCGCAGACTCTGAATTCGACGAATCGTCGTTGTTGAAGTCGACAGATAATGCGAGCGTCGACATGATGTCAACTGAGCGCAGGTTTTTCGACAGTGTCAAAGAGGTCGATGCGCTCATGATATCACTCGCCATCCGAGATAGAATGTGCTGGATTTTGCCCTGTGGCTTGTTGAATTTTGACTCACTGTTGTTGGTCGCGCTGATTTTGGGTCGTTCCAAAAACGCCACGAGCTGACGCAATGTTGTCCGGTCACCAATAGGACTGAGCAGGTTCTCACCGCCGCTCACAGTCTGTGAAGTTACAAGCGTTTAGAAATCAGTTAGCAATGAGTGCTACGAGAGGATTCACCAACACGCATGCCACATTACAAACCTTTGAGAATAGTCGCACAACATGGTCTAGAGCTTTTCGCGCGTGGACCACAGTCAGCAGCTGACTCAGGATTTCCTCTTCCTGTTCAACCTCATGCCAGTTCATGGTGCGCACTCGATCGTCAAAGCAGCCGTTGCACTCGCTCCACACCGATATCTCGGTTTGAACAAACTCTCCGTTCGAGTCTGTTGGTTTACCCTTGTGCGGACTTCCGCCTGGTCGAGTGAAGCGTTGCGGGGCTTGAGCGGCACTTGAATCTGTTAGCATATAGCTTGGATTCTCATCAACCAGCTCTTGGTAGTTCATCATCATGTCATTCTGAGCTGAAGAATCGAAGCGAGCAACGTTGCCACGGCCTCTGTTTCTTGATGCCAGTTGATGCTTTGGCTCGACGCTTTGCAGCGATTTCTCCAGTGCAACCCCACGAGCTGACAAGAGCAATCTCACTGCGCCACCGAAATTGTTCTCGCTCTGACGAAGTGCCTCGGCACAGACCTCTTCGCTCTTTCCCAGGATAAACGCTAAGTGACGCACGTTTGGTGGAAAAGACTCACGCGAGATATTCACCTGAGCAGGTGTTAGTTGGTGTTCTAAAGGAAACAAATGGTGAGTGAGCTTCGTAAGTAGAGTGACGCTTACCAATTCTTGTGGATAGTTCATCTGGATGAATGCGAATGCATCACTCAAATCCCCCTCTGTTGTTCGTAGAGCCTGGTCGCACTGATCCTTCGTCACTCGATATCCTGCGTCTCGAAGCCGAACGAGTAACTCTTCTGCGGCGGCTTTGCCATCCATGTCATCTCGCGTGATCTGGTAAAAGAGGTAAGAACACGGTTAGTACCCACCCTCAACTGCCTTTAAATGCAACAAGTACTTACAAATTGTGACGCTGATGGAGATGGTGATGCACCATCTCCTGATACATTCAAGAGCCGTGTCTTGGGGATATCATCCATAAAGAACCCTTGGGTCCCATGGCGCTGGGCAGTTTCTCGATTCACACTCTCTCGCCCAAGCGCAATGCGCAGCGCTTCGCTAGCCGCACTCTCTTGCATTCGCAGACCAGCTGGTTCTCCAGGTGAGAAACTATCTCTTTGCTGGTATGATGCTGGCGAGAGTACCCCCGGAGGCACCATGTTCTGGTACATGCTCGCAGTTGGGGAGCCAACCGAAGGCGTTCCAGGCGCCTGCAGGACGGAGGAGCGAGGAGAATTGAATCCACCAACACGAGGCGAGTCGACTGCGGGGTTCGGAGAGATCAGCGCTCGGGGAACTTCGCTTTCAGCAATCGACGTGATGAGTCGCAGTCCTTGTGCTGCTGCAATGCGATTGCGAGAAACTTGAGGTCGGTTATCCGACGGTTCAATCGCTCGCGTCCCACGGTTCTGGATCTCAGCAGGACTTCTCGGTTCAACGACACCTGGCGTGCCATTTTGAGGTTGCTGGTACTCTTGACCAGGGATCATGACATTCAAGTCGCCAGGATTTTGAGAGCTTGTGATGATTGGAGGCGGTGCCATTCGGCTTCCTCCGGTTCCCACCGCTCGCACATGGAATTCGTACGTCACGAGCCCACCTCGAGAGAGAATCAGCGAAATCCGTGAACCAGGAGTGACGCGGATACTCGTGCCATGAACACGTACTCCGTTGACAATGGTTCCGTTCTTGCTGAAATCCTGAAGCTCGAAGTAATCTTCACCGCTTTCACTTTCACGACGCACTCGGCGCAAGTGGAAGTGACGTCCACTAACGCTGCGATCATTCACGATAAGGTCGCAGGAGTCAGCAGCTCGCCCCACTCGAACGATTGGAGTCGACAAATGGAACGGTGTGAAATCCACTCCAGAGTGAGAACCACTGGCGCCAGACGGCCCATTCTCAATTTCGTTAAGCTGTGGTAGCGGTTGCAGCACACCCCAAACGCCGAACGGGAGATCCCCAGAACTTCTGCTGTGATCGTTCAAGATCGCTCGAGGCCCTGTTGCTGCTCCGACCATGGGAGGTCCGCTGATTTTGAATGCTCCCGGGAATGTCACATTTCGACGAGGAGATTGAATCGCGTCAATACCCCAGCTCAAGGCATTTTCTTTTCCCAGCTTGGAGATCACATCTTCTCGAATTTGAGCTTCATAGCGGTCCAGCGCCGAGTCGATCACAGATTCAGTATCTAGGTAGATCTGACGCTGCTTCAGACTCATCCATCGGTTCTGCAGAACGCTGATTCCGTCAGAGCTTCCTGTCGATTGCTTCCCATCCATCTTGATTGACTGCATCATGCTTGAATTGAAGAGCGCGTTTTCTGACGCGAGGAGCGCCGCAAGGTTGCCGATGAGCTGGGAATCCGAGTTCGCTAGCGACGAGGTCAGCGTTGGGATCTGCTTGAGCAGTGACGACAATGCCTTTGTTGAGCGCCATTGCAGCTGCTTCTTAAAGAACTTGAGCTTTGCTCGAAGAATCTCTTGAACTAAGTTGTTCTGTGGTTGGTCCAGTTCAGAGTGCGCTGCGAACTCTTCTGTCATCGGTAACACCAACGTCGAGAGAGTCGTGATGATATTTTCGAGGTCATCAAACATCCCGATGATCGCTGGCACTCTTTCGCGAACTTGCAAGTTCTTGACAGGGATGGAGACCACCGAAGGTGTTGACTCCAGCATTGCTTCGACGCTGTGCTCGCCATCCTTGCTGATCATCACAGATGCCATGATCTCGGAACGAGGGTCCATTTTGATCCCCGTGAGCAATCCCGACTTGCTGCTTCGCTTGAACTCACTGTCCTCAAGCGATACATAGCCGCCTTCTCGAAACACCTCAGTGTACCCGCCTACAATGCCGATTGCAGCAAAGATGGTGGCTAGACCGTCGAGCGCGTCTTTCGCCTTTTGCCAATACATGAGCGACTTCTTGTCCCTCGTGTCGATCGCGTCTTCCGAGTCCTTGCTTCCCTGCGTATTAGCAGCGTCAGATTGAATCGTGTCGTCAACTTCAGGCGAGCTTGTAGATTCTGGCTTTCGAACGCTCGAAATCTCGATCGTCAGCTTGACATCCGAGCTCTCGATAGGCTCCGCATTGTGAGTGTTGACACAGACCTGTGCGCCACTAGCTGCCGTCTGGACGTTCGCATAGTACGCGCACACAGTGTCCAATAGCTCTCCCAGCTTCTCCGTCTTCGCGAATCCACGGTTTAGTGCTGCATTCACTGCTACTTTCCAAGTTGGATACAGCGTCAAGTAGCGGATTAGACTCAGAGCTTCCGATGCCTTTGCGACTGCAACGTGGTTCTTTTCCAGCGTTTGCATTTGAACATCGCCGACGTTGCAATCTCCACTGATGGATACTCCCTTCAAACACTTTGTGTTGTGACACAGCGCAGAACTGGAGCATTCAATGCCAAGCTCATGCGCACACAGTCGCGGTCGAAGCACTAGAGGATGGCCGACCAGGAGCAACAACGAGCTCATAATGTCTCCCGAGAATGCTGGCGACGGTTTGATACTGCGATGAATCTTGTTGAGTGAAGAGATCGAGTGCAGTGGGAAAATGAGCATGGCTAGCTGGATGCAGATCGTAGCAGACGGCAAGTCCGAAGAGTTCATCTCTTTGATCACGTGCTCTGTCACCTCTGGGTTGTTTGCAATGATGGAACTCACATCGCTGTCAACGGATCCACACTTCAGGAGCACCCACAAAACTTGGTTGCGATAAAAGTGCGCGTACAGAGCGTCCACAGATCCTTCGCTTGAGGTCGTAGCAGTTGTCTTGAACGACAAGTACTTCAGAATCCCGACACAAATGTTCTTGAGGCTGATGCTGGCGTCCACACGACTCGTGCCTTCCTGCAGAGAGGAGTTAATGTCATTACATACGGCTTCCAATTGCACCAGCTTCAGATTCTCGAGCAAGAAGCCAGTGAACATCCGAAGAACAGGATTCAGTGCTCGTTTGGTCGGAAGGATTGCTTTGCTCTTTTCATCTGAAGCACGACCACGTAGAGACTGATACATCAGCGCACGCGTCAATGCCCACGCTGCTGCGTGAAGCTTGACGAGTGGCAGCTTTCGTTGCATGCTACTTCTCTTGGTTTTGATCGGAGCTCTCTTTGTCGGTAGTTCACTTGCATTATGGCGATCCATCTCTTTCATAAGCGACTCATAAAGAGCTTCAGAGGTGGCTAAGCAGCTATGCTCTGGCAAGTCTTTCGCATGCGCTGGATCATCTTTCGCACTCTCTGGGTCGCTCTGGCTGGAGCGTCCAGTCAAAATGTAGGAGCTGTAGAACCCAGCTGCGATGCACACGACATCGTCGTTCGAAAGCGAGTTGGACGGGACTGGAAGTGGTAAATCCGCTGATGGTAGCGTCCTAGCCCCCGCGCCAAGTTGACCCTTGTTGTTCCGCCCAAACACCATGACTCGCCCATTTGACAGCAGTATGAGCGTGTGGTAGCATCCACAGGACGTGTACTTGATCTTTGACGACAAAGGCAGAGGCACACACTGCGGCGTGTTCTTGTGATCTTTGCTGCCAATCCCGAGTTGACCATAGTCGTTTCTTCCCCATGTGATGAGTTTCCCCTTCTCAGTAATGACAACTGTGTGATAGTACCCACAGCTCACGTCGACAATTTTCTCGTCGCTATCACTGATAGAGATCTTCACCAGACTTGGAACTTTGACGTTGCGAGCGTGGCCGAGACCAAGTTGACCGTAATCGTTCTTTCCGAATGAGTACACCTCGCCGCCAGCTGTCACCGCGACCGTATGGTACAATCCACAAGCAACCTTTGTGATGACTTGGCTCGAGAGTGCATCGACCAGTTGAGGGGTGTGTTGATGTTGAGTATGGTCCAGACCCAGTTGACCGCAGTCGTTCATGCCAAACGTGAGCAGCTCACCTGCGCTTGAGACGACAGCACTGTGGTGATAGCTCACTGCCGCGTACGTGATGTGATACTTCTCACGGAGAGAGTCAATGAGTCGTGGAGTGTGGCTTTTCGAGATTGTCGATCCGAGACCGAGTTGTCCTCGGTCGTTGTAGCCCCACGAGTAGACTGAGCCATCTGTGGCAACAGCAAGCATATGCTCACACCCATTCGCAGCCGCAACCAAATCAATCGAAATCCCGCTTAGAGCTCGAACGGGTGTGGCTAAAATGACGCGCTCTTCAAACGTTCCGTTGCCGCACTGTCCACTCTTGTTTAGCCCGCAAGTGTACACTGACCCATCCTTCATCACGACTGCGAGGACTTCGTTTCCGCCAACAATGCACCGAACACTCTTTGTGGAGAAAAATGGCACATGCTCCAGCTTACTCGTGGAGTTGCAGTGTCCGAGACAAAGTTCCCCGTAGTTGTTTTGCCCACATGAGAAAAGCTCGCAGTCGTCAAAAGCGGCGACAGACGGTCTTTCTGGAGATCGGGATCGACTAGCTGAGTTAAGAATGCCAAGATCGAAGTGCGTCACTACGGTGGATGACTTCACTTTCTTCGATACGTCGAGAAGAGCTGTGACCTTCTCGTGCCAGGATTTACGAGGCGCACATAAGATGATTTTCTCGTCGGTACTGACAACATCTTGAGCTTCTGACAGTGCAGCATATGCGAAGTATGCAGCGTCCAGTGATCCTCGGTTGTTGTCGTAGCACGCAGAACAAAGTTTGGCTGTGTTGTTGTCTTTGATTCCATAATAGACTCCACAGAGAGGCGTTCTCTTGCACTCTTCACAGCTGTACGAGCCGACAGCCTGTTCGTTGTATGCCGGGCCGTTTTCACGATCGAATACTCCGCAGAACCCGAGGTAGCCAACGTCAATGTTGGACCCTGAAGACGGGCACAAAAGCTTCACCAGCACGTATCGTCCAGTAACTGGACATGCCAGTTGCTTGGAGATCTGCGCGCAGCTTCCATCCAACACGACATACGTGACAGGCAGACTCTCGTCTCTCTGAGTCCTGTCACTAGGAGGAGGAAACGGAAGAGACGCGAACTCTTCGGGTGCCATGTCATCAAACGCCTGGAAGTACTCGAGATCTGGCGGACTGCTCGTAACAAACACAATCGCGTGTCTGGCTGGGCTCGAGTACCCTGGTCCAGGACCTCGAATAGTGACGTAGCTTAGACAGAAGGGCGTGTCAATCTCGTGTTTCAACACCAAGTTCACATTGCTGCCCTTGGCGGAGCTAAAGACAGACGAGTCGTCCAACAAACAGTTCTTTGGGGAGTGCGACGAGCTGAACTCTCCACCATCACATGAGTGTACTTGAAGTTGGAGACTCTTTCCAATCTGTAGCTCGTTCGACGAAGTCAAGTTGTAGTTGTGGCGCTGGCCGACTGGATAACACGTGCTTGTAGGAAGCTCAGGTCTCGGCTGTGGATGAAAGTTGGCGCAAACCACAGTGCCATTGCACAAAGCGGAGAGAGCAGGAAAGAACGGCTTCTTCAACGAGACGAGGTCGACGCTGAACACCGTAGGCTCATTCTGGTTGTCGTAGATTGTAATGTTCCCCTTTTCGAAGTCGAATAGCACTCCAAGCACACTCTTGGTTCCAGCTTCTGCAAAGTTTTCCCATTTGATCGACGCTTTGCTAGGTAATGCGTCCTCAGAGCCAGTGAAATCGCTTCCAACAATGTCGAAGCCTAAATGGACACGACCGCCCTTTCCGGGGCACAAGACATGCACTTCAATGTAAAACATACCACAGTCGAAGCCTTGAGATGTAACGATGGTCTCGACACGATCTTCCGCGCCACTGGAGTCCCCAGCCACAATCGCTGTTGCATTTGACGACACTTGTAGATGACGTCCTTTACGTTTCCCATCCCAGCCAATTGTAGATCCCTCGATTGGAGCGGCGACAAGTCCGCCTGATACCACGGCAGTTGGGAACTGGAACCCATTCGTGCGGGACCAGAGCTTGGGAGGAATTGGTGCAGAAAGATCCAGGTACACCTCAGCTTCTCTGACTGCAATTGTCGGAAAATATCCGAACAGAAAGACTTCCTTTGCACCAAGGGAAATGCTCAACACACGAGTCGCATTACTGAAAAACTCGAGCTTCCTTTCATCACAGTTCAGTAGCACCCCAAGCACATCGCCAACACGCCAACGGATTCCTGACTTGCTCGTTTGTTTCGAAGAAGTCAAATCTTTGTGGAGGTACAATCCATAAGGGTTGTTATCGTCGAAGATATTGAGGTCAGCGACTCCACATGTGACACCAACAAAGACTGGAGAGACGCTCTGGGAGCGAACGGATACTTCCCAGTACCATCGTCCTCGGCTGAACGCCTTGTCAAATACCGCAAGCCCACCCGGACTCTCTGCGTTCCCAGTTGATCCCTCAGATGGCATTTCGCACTTGTGTGTCAGCGTCAGCTTGTGAAGGTCCGTGCCAATCGTGACGTTACGCGAGCAAATAATCTTTGGCCATCTGGACCCAGATCCAGCAGGGAGGATAGGAAGCTTCTCACACTGACTGTGATCGGAACTTAAATCATCGCAAACTTCAAACTGAAGCGAATTTTTCCACCCGCTCCAGCTTGTCAGCTCCGTAAGAAGCGACGGAAGTTTGATTCGATCAATGTGCTCCCAGTCACTTGGTCTGTATGGCAGGCAGCACACTTCCAACACCATCAGCATGTCATGGATAGCACGTTGTAGCAATGCCAAGGTAGGCTTCTGCTCGCCTTGCGCTGAAGTTGCTTCGACAAGACGCTTGATCTGGACCAAGTGGTCAGTGCACGATCCAAGGAGCGAAGAGAGGAGGTTGAAAAACTCGTCGCCGATCATCGCAGACAATCTCGTACCAGAGAGCTCCAGATCTTGCAAATAGTGAACTTTGACCGTGCTAGAAGTTCCAGTCGCATGATCATTGTCGTAGCCGATTTTCATTGCTGATCTCTTGAATGCCGACGACAGGACTGGGATAATGTGGAACCTCGAACTAGGAATTGTATCGGCGGATGCCAGCAGCCGAAGAAAAACCTTGATGCCTTTTAAACGTTTTTGAGCGCGATCTTGATGAGCTTCAAGCGTACTCTTCATCAGATCATCTCGGCTCGGCAGGTTTCCATCCTCTGCTTCGGTTGGACCATTTGCGCGGTTGTTCGACTGTTGCAGAAATGAAAAGATGTCGAGTTGTACACGCTCGTCTTCCTCTTCGATCATCTCAACCGACTTCGTCTGCGTCATCTTCTTTAACTGTCGAGCAGATTGCTCATCACTTATCGAGTCTGTCGTCGCAGCAGTCACGTCTCCGCTCACCTTGGAGAAATCTAGCAATGTTCAAAGCAAGTAAGTTAGAAGCACCACAACTCAGAAATTGGGCCATGCATGTTGCAACTCCTTACCATACTGCGGAGCTGACGAAATCCCTGGTAGCAGCTTGAGCGGAGATGAACAAGCTCCACTCATGACGATTGGCGCTGGTGACAATCGAAGGAGAAGTTGCGCTCTGCGGATGATGGGCTCGCAAACTGTGTTGTAGAGTGCCTGTTGTCTCTCTTTTGCAAGAGCTTCTGGGCTGAAATTCTCTGTTCCAGCTTTTTCACTACAGACACACCATTCTCTTTAGTCACATAGCATGTTTGTGCAAGTCGGATACAAACAAAACAAAACAAACTCACCTGGAAAGAGCCGCAAGTTTCTGTTGTTCTCGGACGATCCTGTTCACACAATAAAATAGATTAGTCACTCACATCCTCAATTTGTTCCACTACCATCATTTACGTACCATCGGCGAAGCTGTAAGGCCGATCTCCACGCGTCCACCACCGCCTCTGAAGCAACTCCCTCTTTTGACAACGGTTCAGCCATGTAGTACACGTTACTGTGCTTCAAGAGCACTGCAAAAGCCCCTCGCACAGCGCGGTCAACGGCTTCGTATCCACCACTCTTCTCGATCGCCGCGTCGACACTGTCTTGGCGCTTCAACCGAGTTGCCTTCAAATGAGGGTTGTTGCCCCCAACGCTTGCTCCAGGGTCAAGAGCATTTCGCACTCTCTCGACCAATTTCTTTCCAGGACCGACATTGTCGATAATCTGCTGTAAAAGCAGCTCGTTTCGTCCACTTCCGGTTTCAAAGTCTTGGCGAGAGGCATCATCAGTACTTGCGACCATTAGCCCTCCTCGGAACAGCGGAGATGCAGCCCAGCGTGGATCCACAGCATACTCGACTTGGTGTTCAGCACCAATTATCAACGTTGCCGCATAATGACTGCCTACCCAGACCAAGATCTTTTGAAGGTCTTGTAGCCACATTCTGCTTTCCTTTAGCACTGAGTCGGAAACTTCCAATTGGTGCGTGACATCTGCTGTGTTTGTACAATTTCCATCTTGTACTTGACGAAGTGCGCTGGAATCCAGTGTCTGAGAGGTCGGCTTCTTTTGAGACAGTGGGTAGATGTGCTGCGATAAGATCGTTCGACTTGGGTTGAATGAGATTTTCTTTGCGTCGAACTCCAACTCTCGCAATTCAGTCGAACTTTTTCCTTTGGTGTATTCGACGAGGAGTGTTTCAGTTCCGAACAACTTCATCAAGTCTGACGGAATCGAGAACCGATACAACTCCGTGCCGTTCTGACTGTTATTCACCTTGTGGGTCTTGATGGTTGGGCTACTGGTCGCCTTTCCCCAAATGCTCTTCAAAATATCGCCGTATAACACAACATCCGAAGAAAGTGACAAACACCTTGACAACTCTGTGGAGACTTGTGCTGATTGCGACAAATCGAACTTCATGCAATGGTCACTTCGGTCGTGCTGGTGTCCAGCATGTGTGGAATTTGCTGCTGCTTGTTGCTTCAGAACTTGGTCATCACTTAGAGTCTTCAAAATCAGATGAGTTGCTGACGATAGTTCCTCCAACTGCATCCAGAAATCGTCCAAAATGGACGGAAGCTGCTCACGAATGGCTGGCAACGAAAGCACACTCAGCAAGGCGAACGGAAGCAGCTTGCCCGGGAATGTGTGCTGGATAATGTATGGGAGAACCACTACCCGGCTCGGTGGCAGCGACGAAGCACGCTGCAGGAGCTCTGA
This sequence comes from Globisporangium emineosum, assembly GCA_023334195.1. Lineage (NCBI taxonomy): Eukaryota > Oomycota > Peronosporomycetes > Pythiales > Pythiaceae > Globisporangium > Globisporangium emineosum. The sequence continues at coordinate 32,981 of JAASGK010000010.1, forward strand.
TGTGAACAAGACGAACTTTGAGCACGCCGACTGAATGATGCGCCATCCATCATGCGTATACTGCGAGCACCAGTAAATGGCAGCTCGAAGGAACACATTGAGGCACTTGAATTCGTTGCTACTCTCAAGCGTTTCGAGCCCTTTCACAACAGATGTCTTCCTGCCAAGATCGTCGATGTTTCCCAAGAGATCAAGAGTTTTCTTCCAAAGAGCGCCCAGCAACGTATCCATGAACTTGATAATGACTGAAGTTGATGCTTGAGTCGTCTCAGAGCCCTCTTCGAACAGAAGACCAGACTCGCTCATGAGCTGGAAGAGCATTTTTGCAGACGTGAAACACGGAATGAGCATTGGGACCAGCAGCTTCTTTGTCGGAGAGCAGTCGTTTTGACCTGCTGAAGTATCTTCCAGTAATCGATTCATGACCTGAATTCGATCGAGCAACGACGGGAACAGGATCGAGAATCCATAGTAGATCGACGAGGCAGTTTCCTGTTTCACGGCATGGTAATACCATGAGACTTCTCCTGAGCTCGGAACCTTTGGAGAATGCTCTGCGATTCGGAATAACAGTTCACGGATTGAGTGAAGAACGCCTCCCGGTTTTGTCGCTAACGACGATAAGCCAATTTCAGTAGTATCCAGGCAGCAGCGGGACAACTAAACACAGCAACAGAGAAAATTTAACAGTGAGACTCTACTCAGCCAAACAAACAAACAGTATAAAGCGATCACTCACCTCGAAGAAGTTCAGCTTCAAAATCCGAATTGTCACGAGGAGTGGATACAAAACTTGCACCACAAAGTTGTTGTGCGTTGCTTGCTCTTCAAGCGACTCGACGTTGACAAATTTGGCAGCAATGCTGTCCAGCAAGAGATGCAGCGCGGAGAGCGTTTTTTCCTTAGGATCGATGCAAAGCGACCGGTAGATGCAGCGCGAGAGCTGAATGGTTTCGGTGTCTTCAGCTGGAATATCGTTTCCGGCTAGTCTATCCAAGTGAGATAGCACGCAAATCGCGGAGTCTAGTGCCTCGTGAACACAGTGCTGAGTCGTCTTGCTCGTTCCAGCCCCACACTTCGAACGCAGGGTGCCCAAAATATGCGTCGACTTCCCAGAAGTTGAGACGTTTTTTGTTAGGTCGGCACTATACGCTCTTGGAGTATCGGAGGTCGCGATCGTGCACAGTTGATTCGTCGCAGTCACGACATCATTTATCTTCACTTTGCCTCCAAACAGTTGTAAATTGCCATCTGCTCGAGGCGACTGAACTGAATCAGTCGCACTGTACAGAGCAGTTGCCGTGCCCGACATGACAAACAAAGCTGCGCCAGACCATCCTTTAACATTTTCTTCGGCACTGAGCTCGATTGAAGTCCACTTCTGCGACGTGGTCGAGTAGCACCACAAGTCATTCAGATACTGACCCGATCGATTCACACCGCCGTACAACCACACGTTTCCAAGGTCGGAACAAATGCTGTAGTTCACGCGGGATTCTGGCATGGCAGGGTTGAATTCGCTGCGAGACTGAGACGAACTCTCACTCCCAGCTTCGTGCAAGCTAGATATGTTATCATCATGACATAAATGCCACTGACGATCAAACGTGTTGTACCTCCAGAGGTCAGCTCGGAATTTGTCTTCCTTGTCTTGGCCGCCGAACACGTAGACACACTCCCCGATAACTGAAGATGAGCAGCCCGTTCTTGGACCTGGATCAAGTGACAGCGAGCTCGGAAGACGCGACCACGAATAATCATCCAAGGATAGGTACCAGGCATCACCCAGGACTTCATTCTCCGTTGACCTTCCTCCATACATGAACACCATTGAGTCAAGTCGTACTCGGATAGACGCCGCTGTATGGAAAGCTCGTGGTGGTGGTAAAGAGGTCGCTGCACCAATTGAGCCTTGGATGAGCTCCCACGAAGGAAGCGATCCATCGACATTCTTCAATGTTGAACACTTGTACAAATCCATATGCCGAGATGACGGAGAATTGTTTTCGCCTCCAATCACCAAAATCTGGTCATCGTCAATGGCAACAACCTGGTGGTGACGGATACCAATGGGGAAATCTGTCCACTTCTCCCAGCGCTTGTTTTCAAGGTGGTATACCCAAACTTGATTGCTTAACGCATGTTCGGATCCACTCACGTCTTCCACGAGGCTTCCACCGACGACGAACAGCATATTCTTGGCCACCACCGAAGCAGAGCCCTCGAGCGTAGGAGGATAACTGGATGCGTCAGAAGCACCTTGACCTGGAGCCTTCAGCAAAGCATTCGATGCCGGAGAGACAATAGCTCTCGAAATGCTGTCAAAGTCGCTCACGATGGTTGGCGGGTAAGCGAATGGTTGGTGACCAAGGTTGACGCGAATGATTTCGCCGCGCTCCAAACTGATTCCTGGCATCAGTCCGGACTTTTTGTCCGAGGTGTTGAACTTGAATTCAGAGTACGCTATACCCAAGTTGATGCCGTTGCGAAAGAATGTCATCTCGCAGGTCGTCAAATCCAGCAAACATCCAATGACGTCACCAGCTTTCCACTTTTCACCGTACGATGACGATCCACTGTTCCATCTGCGCTGCCGGTTGCCATCGTAGGACCACGAGTGGGCATGATCTCCCACCCCTTCGCCTTGATCAGAGCTTCCTTGAAAGTACCCGTCGATCCAACCGATCTGAATCAGTCCGCTTGTCACAACTTCAACTTCGTAGAACCATTTCCCCTGGAATAGCGAGACACCTACGGTCGAAATTGACCCGAAGTTGCTCAGACCTTCAATTTCACCCGATCGGTCAATGTCCACACGTCCACAAATAGACACAATGCAGCTCTGGTCGAGCACTACTACGTCGCCATCATCGTTCTCTCGCTTGCGCTCGACAATCAGAGATGTTGTGTAGAATCCTGCAGACACATCAATGCAGCGTCGAGAGTTCTTTTCTGGACGAACTTTGAGAGGAACCGGTAGGAGAGAGTCAGCGCTTCCCCTGTTGCCAAGCTGTCCTTTGTTGTTTCTGCCAAACACAAATACCTGTCCTTGTTCCGACAATAAAACAGTGTGGTAGCACCCGCACGCACCGCGGATCATTCGTGTATTCGCGGACAGTGCCACGACGCTCGGAATGTTCTGATGGATCTTTGAGCCGATACCAAGCTGCCCGTAGTCGTTTCGTCCAAACGAGAACGCCCGTCCTGCTGTGCTAATGGCGATCGAATGATAGTAGCCGCAAGCGACGAAGCAAATCATTTCGTTCGGCACTGCAGCAAGCGTTGGCACTTTAACTTGACGACTGTGACCCAAGCCGAGCTGACCGTAATCGTTCTTGCCGCACGAAAGAAGTTCACCAGAGGCGGTGCAGATGATGGTGTGGTAAAGCCCGCAGCCAACCATAGTAACTTCATGACCCTCCAGAGATTTTACGTGCTGCGGTGTGGACTGGTGCTGGGTGTGATCCAGTCCTAGCTGACCGCAATCGTTCATTCCAAACGTGTAAAGTTCGCCAGTGTCTGTCACCAAGGCACTGTGATGATAGCTGACAGCGGCAAACCCAAGCTTTTTGTCCTTCATCGACTCTATCAGCTTTGGGATGTGGATCTTCGTCGTCAAGTTCTCGTGTCCAAGCTGTCCGCGATCATTATATCCCCACGAGTACGCCAATCCAGTCTCTGTGAGTGCGATCATGTGCTCGCAGCCATTACTCGCCGCGATAAACTTGACTTTTTGCGATCGCAGCGCTTGGATGGGACGAGGGAGCATCACCCGCTCGTCGAAATGACCTTGACCGCACTGCCCACTTTTGTTCAGTCCGCAAGTCAAGACAACACCGTCGTTTGTGAGAATCGCGAGGGTCTCATTACCACTCACGATCTGGCGAATGTCGTCCCAGCCGCACATCGAAACACTGGTCAGCTGGTGTCTTTCGATATCATCGCCGACACCAAGTTCACCGTACGAGTTCTGACCACAGCAGTAAAGCTCACCGGACGCTTCACATTTCCCATACATCGGCTGCTCTTTCAGTGCTGCCAACTTGGACAGCGTCACACTGATGTTTACGCATGTTGACGGTGGCTGCTTCATGAGCCACGACACGACAAACAGCACAGTCGCCAAAGAGCCGCGCACCATGCCGACCTCTGCAAGCGCTTCGATGGTGGATGCCCCAAGACGCTCTTCCGACTCGATCGACTTGTTTTCAATTGGATGTGCAAGCTCGCCCAGGCAGTCGCTCAACAAGTTGAACGCCGATGAAGCTGAAGGAGCAAGATACATGCTATCGGAATACGTCGTCGGCTTGAGCGGGAGCAGGTTCTCCTTTATCATCTGCAGAGCTCGGATATAATGGTCAGGATTGTCTGCTCGCGTTGCCTTAAGCAAATGCGCGACCAAGTCCCAGCCCATCGACATGCAGTTCTGCGTTGGCAGTGGCAAGGGTGGCGGGGTTACCTTCCGCTGAGAAGCCGCGTGTGCGCGAGCAGCCAGCAGCCGCTGCTCATATCGGTATTTTTCCTTCTTCGTGAGCTGGTACACACCCTGCAGGTTCTTCACGTAGCTTCCAACGCGCGCATCAAACATTCCTGGCACAGTACCGTGCTCTTTCTTGGAATCGCTAAATTGGCGCAGCGGCTCTGTCCCTCCTCGATTACATTGATCCATTGGCGTCGCTGCCAAGTTGGAAATGTACTGGAACAAATCGTTCACCGAGTCGACCGAGCTAACAATTTCATGTATCTGTTGATCAGGACTCTGTGAAGCAGCCGCGCCGATAATTTCACTCTCTGCAAAAAAACACACACAACGTGATCAGAATTCTGTAACTACAGCTCACTTGTACTATTCCAAAATGAAGACCGCGGGTGACACTTACCCTGTGGGAGATACCGGATCGCGTGACTGAACTCCAGGATCTTGGACAGCGCGTCTTTGATCTCTTCTGTCGTCGTCGTGACAGCACCGCCTGTTGGGTCACCAGCCTTGACTGTGTCACAGAGCGCCACGTAGTTTGGTGGAAGCGAACGCAATTGCGACGGCTGCCGCTCATCGGCTCGTGTCGCTGAGCCCTGCATACCGATGGCAGCGACGGGGTGTGACCCTTGCTGGCCCATGCTGAATGAAGCGTCTCGAACTCACTCACCACCCGCTATTAGCAATGAGTCTCTTTCTTTCCTTCCTCTCTCACTCGACCTCCTTCTCTTGCTGCACTTCCACCGCTCGATCTCGTTCACTGCTCGCCCGCTTGCGCACACCTTTTCTCTCCTTGCCACACTCCCTGGATACGAGCCCGCGCGTCTGCAAGCAGTGCGCGCTTCGCAGCAATTCTCTTTCAATCGCACGCAGCGTGGCTTGTCCGCCCGCTTGATCGCCGCTCTCTGCAAAAGCGCGTCTGTTCCACACGACCGCAGACAACAGGCGCGGCGGCTGTGACAGAAGAAGCGCAAATGAAAGATCGTCTTGGCGTCGACCGAGGGGCGCCAAGGGACTTTGGGAAGTGGAACCGCCGCCGCTTCGCCCTCGGCACTGATTGAAGAGTCGTAATTACGTGCTGCTCTGTTTGCGCGCGAACTTTCTGCCAACACAGCATTCCGTTTTTACGAGAGTCGTTTCGCCATCCGAGTTGTCCACCATCGAGCAAGCTGCCATCGGTTTGTTCCGCGCTTCTACTTCAAATGAATGTTTGAAGGTGCTGCTGGAACGCAAAAGTGCAACTTGCATCGTTCGCCTTCTTCAAGCAACAACTTGAATAAAGTATAGAGAATTCAAACAGGGATTACGAACCAGTGTGCAGCAAATGGAGGTGTACTGTCAACCCTCGCTGCTTTCCGACACGCGCAACATCAAACACCTTTCACTATCGCCAAACGACGTTCGCCGACCACACTGCATCGCAATGCAATGGCTTCAGCAACAAACACGCATGGCCCTCTCTTGTTTGCTTGGTGCTTCATGGATTGACACACAAGAGAAGAAGACACAAGTCAATTTTGCAAAAGTGAACGTTTGCGTTTTTTGCAGGAGTAAACGGCGCATTTCGATTGTCGAACGTAATTTTAGAATGAATCCAAGCGCCTTCAGCTTCATATAAGCATCCGAAGCACCAACTAGAGAGGACCATGGTGCTTCGGATGCCATCGCGGTCAGCGCGAGCGAGCAGCTCACATTGGATTTCGTTAGCGTTGGTCTCAAAAGGCACGATTTTTCGCAAATACATCGAGGGATTTTTTTTCGTCTGGGCAAGCCATCTCTGCCGCCGAATTTCTGCTTCTATGCCTTGTATAACGAGTAGCTGTTTTTAAGGCGAGATTCAACATTTTAAATAGGCTAAATATGGTTGATAATTACTGTACTACAGTACAAAGGTTTATTGTTATAAGAAGGATGAAATAAGATTCCTCTCGCGTTGAACTTGGACCGGTGCTGTCTCCTCTCCCCGCATCGTGGTCAGAAATGTATCCATATTTCCAGCCAACCCTCGCTCTTGAATCCCCCAAAACGTCTCGTGATTGGCTGAAAACCTGCTCCTTTTCCCTAATCTTTGCGATTGGGAAATGCTTCTTCGTTCTTGTTCTTCCTGCACTGCAGCTGGCAAGAATCGAGCACTTTTTCGATTTAGTTCGGCGCTCTCTATGACAAGAAGGGCGGCGGCGTCTCACATGTGTGTGTGGGAGCGAAGGGGAAAGAAGAAGGAGCACGCGCGCGAGAGAGTCACTCCTTCACCAGTGAACGACCGAACGAGGACGTCGCTGTGAGCTATTCTCCAAAAGTCCACTCACACGCAACCAGCACAGCGTAAGTAAATGCAAGCGCGTGAGTGCATTGGCAGTGCGGGACAGATGTTCTGCGCACCATCTGCTGCTGTAAAGCGGCCAATGTGGAGGGACTGGTGTTGTGTACTTCTTGTCTGTTGTTCTTACTGGGTGCTCGCTCTGTCGTCCGTATTTTCTCTGCAATTATTATAATACCAGCTGGGAGAGCAAGTTGCGCTGAAGGAAGGAAGGGTTCGCGCGTTCGCAAAGAAGACGTATCGCAGCGAAGCAGTTTTGGAGCAGCATCCGGATACGCGAACGCCATCTGTGAGTGTGCAACGTCGAGGGATTGGGGGCACGAGACACCAACCCTTACGCTTTGCTTGTGTCATCACCACCCGCACTCGCAATCTATCTGCCTGCCTGCCGTCCGCTTAGCGCCTGACAAACGAGCGAATACCGCTAATAAGCTGAGCGAGACGCGCTTACGAAGACGAGAACGCTTGGCTTGCTGTGGTGCGGGTACGGAGCGGATAGTATAATGACGCAGATATCGTACGAGTACGGACTGCCGCCGTCTAGTGCGCATGCAGGAAACGCAGAGAACAACGAGAACCAGAACCAGCACAACCGCGGTGGCGCGCGCAAGCCGCTCGAGAAGAGCAAGCTGTCGGTCGTCGGCAAGAGTCTGCACGCGAAGAAGAACCCGCTGCAGTTCCCGGCAGATAACACGGAATTCTACACAAATATCTGGACGGCGCCGCCCACGACCGCCGGACGGAACAGGGAGAGTGTGCCCAAGTTTATCGACATCAGCCAGGTCGCGTATGTGGTCACGACGATCGATTTCAAAGACGGCTACGAGTCGACCAGCGACTTTGAGCTCGTGAACATCTGGACCATGGAGTCGTGCTCGGTCACGTCGACGAATAGCATGAGCGTTGAGGCGAGCCACTCGGCGCGCTACTTGAGCAACCTCACGAATATCTCGGAGGCAGACGAAGATGACGTGCGCACGACCCACTTGTCCAGCTCAGCGCCAGTACTAGACTCGGCAGAGGAGGAAGAGGCAGCGGGCTATTCGTACCGCGCTCGCAGTCGATTGCGGAAGGGGATCTCGGAAGAAGACCTGGAGATGGTGACGAGCGTCCCGGTCTCCGGGCCGCTTCGGAGAGGTGACAGCATCGTGTTCTCGCCCGTGCTCGCACAGCGCAACGAAGTGGATCAGAGTTGGCACGCGCGCTTCTTGCTGGGCATCCACGAACCTGTGCGTCACGCGCTGTTTGTGATCGACCGCTTTTTAGAGAGAATTCAGCGACGCGGATCGCCGACAGAGTGGAATGTGAGCGAGTTCTTCCAGTGGTTCAAGACCCACTTTGTCGAGTTTGTCAAGAACCAACACGACGTGAAGACCAAAGTGCTGCTGCCACTACTACAGGTCGACTATGTCATCAAGCGCGACATCCACTTGTGCTACGAGCGGATCTTTGAAGTGCTCGACGCAATCGGAGCGCAGGAAGACTACATCGTGTTCTCTGCGGCATCCGGGTCAACCTCCTGGCAGGACCGCCTGTTTGTTCTTCAGAGCGACATCCGCAAGCTCAACCTGCTGATCAACTCGATCCTGACCGCTGAAGAGAAAGTGCTGAGCCCTCTCCTTGGACGCATTTTCTCGGAGCAGAACTTCCAGCGATACGTCGTGCCTCGAATATTCCGCGCGAGCAAACCGAAGCGCGTCGTGATTCCCTGGATCGTCGAGCGGTGCCGGATCTGGGGCGGCGACAAACTGGCCCAGGCGTACAAGGACGAGCTGCCGTTCACCGCGCGGTTCCTCTACGACCGCATGTGGCTGCCGTACTTTGTGAGTCACGTGGCGCAGGCGATGAAGCACTTGGATACTGAGATGACCGGAATGGTGGCGGAAACTTCAGACACCTGGTGCACAATCATGTAACTTCTTCCCCAAGATCCTGCAGACAGTTGAACGAAATGGAGTGTCCATACGGTTCTCGCGGTGTATTTAAGAAAAAGCGCGAGAGTATGAGGAAATAGGTGGCGGTAGCGACAATGCTTTGTCTTCTTTTTTTATTAGAGAGATATCAACAAGTGAGCAAGGACAAGTACTTGCTGTTTGGAATGTGGACTTTATCATTCTTTCAGTGGTGATTTCCATCCGCAGAATGGACAGAAGAGCGGGTTGAGGAACTCCAGTTGCCGCCTCACGTGCTGGAGCTGCTGGTTTTTGAGTTGGATCTCCGAGGTGGTCTCGAGCACCAGATCGCACTTGTTTGCGCGGATCTGCTGCTGCTTTTGCATCTCGAGAGCCTCAATTTCCAAGCGGAGCGTGTGAAGAACGTCTTCGTTAGCAAATTTGGACTGCAGATCGCCCTGGGATGCGTGGGAAACCCGTCGGCAGTCTCCACAGATCGCATACTCGCCAAGCAACTCGATCCAGTCGCTCTCAGAGTTGTCGAATGGTTCGAGCTGTCCAAGTTGCTGCTGGTCTATCACCATTTCGTTGAAACGGAGCTGCTCGTGTTGATCGTTGCGTGTCTCTGCCTTCATGCTCTTAGATCTCCTCACCGAAAGGACTTGAAGCTTCTTCTCCGCATAGTCGATTGCCACGATAATGCCAAGCTGCACGTCTTCAAACTTGAAGTGACTCAGCGCCACCAAAGACCCAAGCCCGACCTTCTCAGCCAAAATGTCAGCAAAATACGATTCGATAGACAACAATCGATTCACTGCAATGATAAGAGCATGGATATAGGTGCCTACCTGAAAGTCGTGCTCTGCCAGCTTCAGCCAAAGAGGCTGCTGCGGTCGCGCGCACAATCTGCATGTTGGGTCCTGATCGTCCTCTGATCCACTTGGTGGTGACTCTGGTCTCTTGAGGGGATTCTCGTTCCAGAAGTAGCAAACGCGGCACTGCCAGCGCGCAGCAGCGGCTTCCTGAGCGCCAGTGGGCGGTGCATTTTCAACCGGAAACACTCCTGAGAAGACCACGCGCATGCTATTGTAGTACTTAGTATTCGATCAAAGAACCGAGAATCGGTACTGGAACTCGAACTCTTGCTCTTGTACCTCTCGGGTCTCGGATCTCGGATCTCTTTGGAGGAAGTCTCCGCGCGCGCGAACGGCTGCGCCTAATTTAAGCTGTCGGTCGCCCACCAATTTCTCATGCTGCAGAGCTCCGCCCTGTGTGATCTGTGACCATTGGCGGAAGCTCAATGTGCGACATGATACACAGCCTTTCACATTTAATTTCCTGCATGGATAGACAACCTTTAATATTTGATTTGGTGATTTCATCTTAATTAGTGCAAACTGCATCCTATTTTATAATACCCTTTCTAAAACATCTTTATCTGTTTGAAAAGGGTAACTCCTCTTGGAGCTTTCCAAAGAAGAAAAAAATGGATTGGGCGCAGTGGAGATGAATACGGTGGTCGCGACAACAGTGACGCCTCCGCCGCAGGGCTCCGCAGCAGGCGCCGAAGCTGCTCCAGTATCAGCTCCACCAGTAGCAACAACAACAGCAGCACCAGCGCCAGCATCCGTAGTAGTAGTGAAAGAGACGATCGGCAAGGATGGCCAGCCTGTGAGAGAGTGGATTGATACGCTCCTCATGGCTGCCGTGATCGCAAAGGACAAGCAGCAGCAACAGCCGAGCGGCGAAGGCACCGATCCTGCAGCAGAAGCCTCATCGACAGCACAAGCAGCAGTACCCACAGAAGCACCTGTGGTAGAGCCACGTTTAGCAGACGCATCAGCGATGGGGGAGAACTCGCCAATGAACGGATCCGACACGGAGAACCGCGCTGTTGCAAACACGATCACCACCGCTGCAGCTTCACATGATTCCACGAAGACGAGCGCCACGAAAGAAGACCAAGAGAACCGAGGCGACACTACCCCCAAAGGAGACAGCAACGACTCTGCGATTAGTACACAGAATGAAGGGGCACGCCAGAACGAAGAAGTAGACGAACAACTAGTGGAAGAGGCACAACACGGGGACGACTCGGACGCGAAGCGGTACCGGCGACGACGCTGCGAAGTGCCCGGGTGCACCAAGTTCGCGCGCTTCAACAACGCTTGCTCGGGCCATGGCGGTCGGCGGCTCTGCTCGCACACTGGGTGCACGCGGGTGGCGCAGTTCGGCCACAAGTGCAGCGCGCATGGCGGCATCAAGTACTGCAGTGTAGAAGGTTGCTCGCGTGCAGTCCAGTCGCGCGGCTGCTGCAAGACCCACGGTGGAGGCGTGCGATGCCAGACCCCTGGCTGCGAGAAAGGCGCGATCTCAAAAGGACATTGCCGAGCGCATGGCGGTGGCTCGCGATGCGCCGAGAGCGGATGCCAGAAGTGGGCTCAGCGCCACGGCTTCTGCGTGCGCCATTCGAAGACTGAGAGTGGCGGTGCCGACGAAGACGCAGAGGCGTAAAGCAGAATGGAACTGAAGAACCTTCGTACAAGTCCGAGCATGCTACAATAGGCCAGACGCGTAATAGAGAAGTGCAGCTTTTAACGTGTGCGAGAATTCATATCATTGCTGAATTTTGGGCAACATCTATTTGGACCATTTTGATTGGATGGATTTCCAGATGTAATGCATATGATTGGACAAAATATGCTGGACGTGAAAATTTGCCAATTTGCCAATGCAAATCAACTGAAGTTGATCTGAAGCGCAGAAATGGATCTGTCAGCGCACGCACCAGCGTTCCTCGCAGGCTTTGCGTCGCAATGCGTCCGCAGTGAGCGCTTGCCACTTTACACACCCAGCGCCATTCACTCGCTCGAGTCTTTCGCGCACCACCGCCTCATAGGTAGAGAGAGTCGTGGCAATGCTCGCCTTTCTTCCTCAATTTGAAGAGCTCCAATGGCTTATGAATTGCCAAATGCTTACAAATGCTCGTTCAACTTGTGTCGGTGCTACGCATGCGAATGCGTCATCCAGTGGTCGACATTGCGTGCAAAGACACTCGCGGCGGCTGCTACTCGGGCGAAGAGCGCGCGCGACAGGGCGTGGAGCTCAAGTTTGGGGACTTTGTGGACTTCTATCAGGCGTCGCATGCTGGCAAGCCCCACTGGCTACAAGACGTCGACGACTTGGAGTTCTATCTCTGCCAGTGCCCGATCGCAGTCTACCGGCCCGACGCGACCTGCACTGCGCCTGCTCTTCCTAAGATCATGGACGACTTCACCATGTAAGTACCGCCAGCCAGCTTACAAAGTTACCTGCATTTGTATTGAATCCTCTCTCTGTTCCCTCTCTCGTGCTTTTTTACAAGTGTAGCCCAGAGTGCCTCTCGACGACCAGCTCCCAGTCGCTGAGCCAAGTGAACCTGTGGATGGCGGTGCGTCCGAGCCGCACGAGTCTCCATTATGACGCGTACCGTAACATCCTCGTGGTGTTGCATGGCCGCAAGACCGTGTTGTTGTATCCGCCCTCGGAGAGCGGCAAGCTCTACGCGTACCCCGTGTACACAAAATCGGCAAACCACAGCCAAGTGGACGTGAGTAGCCCGGATTTCGCAGTATACCCGAGATTTGCAGATGCAAAGCCCCAGAGATTCGTCGTGGACGCGGGAGGTACAGTTTTGTCTGCTGCTCGATATTGCAATCGCTATTATTGACTCATCTCTCAATTGACAATAGACGCGCTCTTCATCCCCGAGGGCTGGTGGCACCAAGTCGACTCGGACGCACACACAATCGCTGTGAACTTTTGGTTCGACGGACTTCAGAAGCAGCTGACGCAAGAGCAAACGATGACTCCGTACTACTCGCGCGTGCTCCTGCAGGAGCTGATCAAGCGCGAGAGCGACAGGTACCTCCACGCTCTTCGCACGAGTGCGATCGAGAAGCAACAGCAAGACTTACAGAAGAACCCTCTAAAGCCCTTGGCACTGGTGCAGCGCGTTCTACGAGCGCCATGTCAAGAAGAGAAGGAGCAGATCCTGATCGCAGCAAGCGGGACGCCAGAGGTAAGAGAAGACAGCAGCCCAGACGACCTGTTTCAAACCGCGCAGCGGATTTTCGCAACATCGCATGCTGCGGATTGGTGCTCGCTGTTGGAGAACGCCAGTGACGACTTGGTCGCACTACTCACAAATTCCTGGGAGAGAGCGCAACAACAAACTACTGCGACAGCTCCACCATCACCAACAACAGAAGAAGACAGAGAAGACAAAGAAGAAGGCGCTGGGGTTGCTGAGGAGCAGCATGACGAGCTCATGAGCGTCTTATTCCGCGCATTCACAGACGACGATGGCGAGCAGATCCGCAGTCAGCTGCTCGCGAAGAAAGAGCAGTTCGAGAAGAACATGTGCGCGCAAGTGGTCTTGGACACGTTTGGGCTGAGCGTTCTCCAGTAGAAACAAATAACGTCAGACAATTTTGAAAATGATGGTTAGTGAAAATGGTTTTCAGTAGCGATGCCATCAGCCAAGTAGTCAACCTCTATTTGGATATGCGGTGAGTGTGAAGAGGTACACGATACAGACACGTGAAGCCAAGATGAACGAGCGTGTTGTTGTCTATGAGTCAGTCGTCTATAATGCACATAGTTCTATTCTATTGAGGTTGCTGTGGGTACGCTGAGTGACCTTGAACATCCGAGGACACAGTGGCCCAGTGATCCAAATTGCTATACGATGACGCCGATCTCTTCTTTCCAGATCTCCGAGACCATCTCTGCCAGCCGCTTGACGATCGAGTACTGCATCGTGGTCACGTGCTTCCGAGGTTTTGTGTCGATCACACAGAGCGACGCGATGTGTAGACCCCCGCCACAGGGCGAGAGGATGGGGAACCCGCAGTAGAACCGGAGGTTGTCGTCACCGAGCACGCCCTGCAGGTTGCGGAAGCGGAAGTCCAGCACGGCGTCGCGCACGAGGAACGGCTTCTTGCCGCACGATGTGAGCGCGAACGCGCAAAACGCCTGGGACCTCTTTGTGAGTACCCCACAGTCGACGACCGTGCTCTCTGGTCGACACGCCACGGATCGCTGATGGTCGTCCAGAATGATCGAGATGAACGCTGCCGAGGCGTCGAGCTCTTTTGCCGCGAGGTCGCAGATCAGCGCCATCTCGTCCGTGTTCACATCGCGGGTTGTGAGGTCGTAGCGCTCTAGGCACTTGACGCGCTCCTGTTCTGCTGCGACCGCGGGGGCGGTGAGCGGACTTTCGGTCTCTTCGTCGTAGAAAACCGGGTACTCGCGCATGCCATCGGCCTCGGCGAAGACGCACTCATCGAGCGGGAGTTCCGGTATCGACACTTCAAAACACTGCTGCACGAGGCGCTGCGCGAGCTCGCGCTTCTCCATTTGCAGCAGCAACTTTGCCTGTTGAGTTTGCTCCTCCTCGCTGCTGTTGTTGTTGCTGTCGTCGCCATCCGTGGTCCCTGGGCTCATAATGAGCGCATTGCTGCTGCTATGCGCTTCGTCCGAGTGGCTGCTCGTGCTGCTCCAGTCCTTCTCGCTGATGTCATCGAGCATCGACGCATACTGTTGGTGGTCGTCAATGGTAACAAATGGAGTGACCGGCCGCCTAAAGTACTTGAGCAGCGTCAGCACTGCGTCGCGCCGGCATCTCGTGGTGCCGCGCAGCGTGTCTACGAGGTTGAGCGCCAGCTGGCACTTGGACGACTGGACCACCCACTGGGACGCCGCGTCGACGAGCAGACTCGAGTCGGGCCACTTGTTCACGATGCTCATGCAGGGCACGCACGCGCGCACGTAGCGGATCTTGTACATGTCACGCTCGAGCAGGGCTGGCACGTCCAGAGGCACAGAAACGCCTTCCAGACAGCATTGAAGTGGTGGCCGCAGCGTCTACAGCGCAGCGGCTTGACGGGCGACGCGAAGATCAGCACCTGGCAGCCCACGCTGCGGCGCCGCACGATGAGCTGCTGGCGCGACAGCCGCTTGAACACCGAGTGGTCGGACGTCATCACCGAGATCGGACGACTCTTGAGTGGACAGGAAACGGAACTGCTGCTGCTGCTGCTGAAGAGGGCCAAAGAACGCGAGTGAGTGATCATCTTGCTTCTCTCGGAAAGAGCGCCAGGGACAACCAAGCAACGTGCGGCGCATGGCAACGCCACCACGCCAGGAATAGAGTTACTGTTGTTGCAGTTGGTGTCAAGCCATTCAGCCAGTTCTCTCATGGAAACGGAACTGCTGTTGTCGCACTGACACATTTCTTTTCTACGGTTTCTACAGTTTCTACTGTTTCTATTTTTAGCAGCAACAAACACTCACTCACCGTTTACAAACACTTCAGACCCTGCAAACAGTTTTGGTTGACTGTCACATACAATTTGCAAAATTCTACTCTCATCTTGCAAATTGTATGTGATAGTCAACCGAAACCGTTTGCAGGAGGGGATAGGGTTGTTTCTCTATCATTTCCAGATAATGAAAAAAATGAGGTTTGCTAAATCGTGAGTTGTAAATTTAAGGTTACGTTCTTAAATTGAAGCTCGTAAAATAGGTCAAATATCCTCTTCCTGAGTGCAATTAGTCGAAAACACCTTCTGGTTTGTTGACTGTGTCTTCTTCGGTTTTGAATCCTGTTTGGGAGGTTATTTTAGGGTTTTAGGGTATTTTCAGCAAATCTTGTATTAAATATGAGAATATTTTTACAGTCGTATTCGAAAACCTTTTAATTTCATAATTGGTATCTGAACCCAACTATAAATGAAGAGATGCTGTACAGTACCTGCGGTGGTTGGTCTTCCAATCCAGTTCGGTCGTCCATGCCGCTTCGTGCTCTTGTTGAACATTGCATGACGTCGCGGCTCGTCGGCAAGTCTTCTGCAAATGGACTTGTAGTTTGTATGGGTGAAGAAGAATTCGGACGCGGGGGACGGGTTGCGAGGATGAAAATGACAGGCAAACGGCCATCCATCTGCCGTCCTTCTCTCCAGTCTCATTCTGCAAGACGCGCACAATTGGAACAATTCGCCAAGCCACCGACCACCACCACACCCGACACCTGACTCACAAGATGACCACGCGCACCCGCTCCGCCTTGTCCTCCGACGCCGCCGCGTCGCCCCGCAAGCTCAAGCAGCAGAAGGTGTGGGACGTGACGCCGTCCGAGCTCTCGCAGCTCTGCGCCAACCCGATCCGCAAGATCGTCGACAACATCAAGAAGCCCGAGAACGCCGACAAGGCGCTCATCCCGCTCTCGCTCGGTACGTTATTACCAACTAACTGCATGGCATGGGCACATGGCTGCATGGATAGCATAGCCTTATCATTTGGATGGCAGTCTGATTGATTGACTGGCTGACTGACTTGGCCGCTCTCTTTCTATTAATATTGGGACCAGGCGACCCGACCGTCTTTGGCAACTTCAAGTGCCCCGACGTGCTTGTGGAGTCGATCGTGCGCAATGTCCGGTATGTCTGCGCGTCTACCCATTTCCATTCCCATCGCTTGCTCGTTCGTCTACAATTCGCGTCTTGGTATATAGTGATGGAGGAGAATGCTGACTTTGTGTTATTCGTCGTGTGTCAATATTGTACAGTTCCATGAAGCACAATGGCTACATCCACTCGGCCGGTTCGGAAGAAGCCCGTGAAGCCATCGCGAAGAAGTACGGAAGCGAGAGCGCGCCATTGACCAAAGAGGTACGACAATAACACTACGTTGTTATTCGAACTTGGGTTGGATGCTCACTAATAACACTGTGCTATCTGCTGGTTTCTTTCTACAGGATGTAATCATCGCTAGCGGTGGCTCTGGCGCGCTTGACATCGCGCTGACGGGTCTCTTGAACCCTGGCGACAACATTCTCCTCCCAAAGCCAGGCTTCCCACTGTACCAAGTGATCTGCGAGACCCACAAGATTGAGTGCAAGTTCTACAACCTCGACGTACGTTGTTGTGTATGGGTCGATCTTGAGCTTAACTGTGAACACAAAGTCTCATCAAATTTGACCTTTTCCTTGCTTTTTCTATAGCCTGAGAACAACTGGGAAGCGGATTTGGAGCACATGCAGTCGCTGGTCGACAAGAACACCAAGGCGATCCTCGTGAACAACCCGTCGAACCCGTGCGGAAGCGTGTACTCGAAGCCACACTTGGAGAAGATCCTCGCGCTCGCTGAGCTCAACAAGCTCCCAATCATCTCTGTAAGTGGTCTTGCTCCGTTCACTGAGACAACTTCACCATCTTCAACTCACATGTGTGTGGCAATTTCTACCCACAGGACGAGATCTACGGCGACATGACCTTCGGCGCGAACCTCTTCTACCCGCTGGCTGCGTTGACAAAGACCGTTCCTGTGATTGCCGTCAGCGGCTTGGCAAAGCACTACTTGATCCCTGGATGGCGCGTCGGCTGGGTCTTGGTCAACGACCGCAACAACATCCTCAAGGACGTGCGTACGGCCTACTTCAAGCTCTCGCAGCTGATCCTCGGTTCCAACTCGTTGGTTCAGGTATGTTCCTAGTTATCGCTATTGTCGAGTGTACTTGCACACTTTAACTAACGGAATTACCAACTTGCTCCTATGATTCACCAGAGCGCTATCCCAGACCTGCTCACCCCAGCTCCTGGAAGCGCGGAAGCCGACTCGCTTGCAGAGTTCAAGGCGCGCTACTTTAGCACGTTGGAGAAGAACTCCAAGTTCACGACCGATGCGCTGAGCAAGATCCGGGGACTGAAAGTGGTGGTGCCACAGGGTGCCATGTACGTGATGGTTGGCGTGGACACGACCATCCTCACGGGCATCAAGGATGACTTTGACTTCACGCAGAAGCTGCTAGACGAAGAGTCCGTGTTCGTGTTGCCTGGCCAGTGCTTTGGCATGACCAACTACTTCCGCATCGTGTTCGCCGCCCCGCACGAAGTGCTGAGCGACGCGTACGCCCGCCTCGCGAGCTTCTGCAAGCGCCATCAGAGCGTGTAAGCAGTTGCAAATGGTAGCAGCAATAGCAATACAACAGTTGAGCCGTCATCAATAGCCAGCAATGTAGAAAGTGTACACCTCATTTTTAAACTACCTAATATACATTCTCACCCACAGTTACCTCATGTGATGCAAGCAAGAACTCCCATTCTCAAATGGCTCGATGGAAGTTGGTTGTGAAGGTGTTGGGTTCATTCGTTTTGTGGGTGCACCAGTATGCACTTGCAGAAGTATCCACTCATTTTGCCTCATTTTTTGGCTGGATATTTTGCACCTTTCGTTCGCGGCAAATTTCATAAAATTGCATAAATCAGTTCCGTATGAGTCCATTTCTACACGATTTACTATTTCAATTGGATCAAATTTTGCATATCCTTGTCAATATCATTTTCATTCGATATTCGAATCAAGAGGTAAACTATAGGGCTAGGTAAATTTGCGACTGAGTTGTTTTTCAACCAATCCGAGAGCAAACAGTCAGCTCCCAGTCTGAAACCTCTTTCAGAGCGGGCTTCTATTCAGAGCAGAGCACCATAGTCAGTCTCATACCTAATTCGCAGAAAAGAACGCACGCTCTCAGGCATATTCGCCCATTCCACAAGACGATTGAGTGAAGGAGACTCGTGTGTCTGTGCGTGCGTGACAGAGAGAAGAGAAGAAGAGAAGAAGAGACTGGATGGCGCGTTCCCTCGGCTGGACGATGGCGGCGGTGACGCTCGCGACCGCGCTGCTGCTGGCGCTACTCGTGCCTTCGGCCGACGGCGCAGCGGCGGACGGCGTGGTGCTCGTGCGCGGCAACAAGATGTACAACCAGAAGACGGGCGAGCGCTTCTTCATCAAGGGCGTACGTTGAAGCTCGAGTTGTATGTGCGTATGTGTGCACGATATAGAGATGCTAATGCGTATGTGTGTACGTGTAGATGACTTACGAGTACGCGGTGAGCGACGCGTACTACGACCTGTACTCGAAGAAAGTGATCGCTGAGAACCTCAAGGGGCTGGACTTCAACACGCTGCGAGTGTACAACATCAACCCGGACGAGTCGTACAAAAACTTCATGACCGACATGGCGGCGTTGGGCGTCTACGTGCTGGTGTCGGCATCGCCGGACAACGACGAATACTTTGGCAAGTACCGCTACTCGACGATCACGAAGGCGCTCGGACCGGACGGCAAGGTGTCGACGTCCTCGAACGGCGCGAAGACTGTTGACCAGACAGAAACCTGTTACCCGGCGCTGCTGCTTGAGTACGGAAAGAAGGTGAGAGCGGAAAGCAACAGCCTGTGATTGTCCGTCTTTGCGATGATAACCATCTGACTATGATTTGATCCCTGTCTCTTTATAGATCGCGAAAAACTTTGCGGCGTACGACAACACGCTCGGTATCATCGTGGCGAACGAAATCATGCAAATCGACCTGACTGCCGCCGCGTGTGTGAAGCAGTACGTCGCGGATCTGAAGAACTGGATGCGCGTGAACGGCAAGAAGATGCGCATCCTGCCGCTCGCGTACGCGGCTGCGGACTCCAGTTACGCCGGCAAGATCGACAATGCCGACGACTACCACGTGCTCAAGGTGCAGGGGCTACTCTGTGGCGACAAGATGAAGGACGGCTCCATGCAGAAGAGTATCGACATTTACTTAATCAACGAGTACCGTTGGTGCCCCAAGTCGACTTTTGCCGAAGCCTACCAGCGCCTCATCAACTTTGCGCAGGGTATCCCAATCGCGATCGCGTTCGGCGAATACGGTTGTAAAGAAGACGCTGCAGTGCCGCGTGACTGGGGGATGGTGCCGTACCTGTACGGCAAGCCAACCGATACGAAATTGGTGTCTGAGGTCTACTCTGGTGGTCTTGCGTACTCGTATGGTCAAGCCAAGCTCGCTCCTGACGCCAAGTTCCCGATGTTCACTGGTACAATACTATCTGCCATTCCGTATTGTTGTTAATGATTGTGTTCTCACAAAGTTTTTTATGTTTCTTAAAACTCCTTTAGGCGGTTCCCAGGATCCTTTGAAGCAGCCAAGTACGACTGCGTCCGTGGACTACACCAACTTGAAATCCAGTTTTGTGAAGAACACACCATACAGCGACAAGGCAGAGTGGACTTCGAGCACCACGTGTACGTGGGCTCCGACACTCGCGACAACGACTCAGGCATCGAACACGCGCGCGACAACGAATGGCTGGATCCCCGACAGCTGCACGGCGTCGTACCTCAAGGTTGCGGACACGGACACGTGGGTCGCCAAGAGTCGTGAAGGAATTGTCTGTGACGACAGCGGTGGAAAATGTGATGTCACTGTACCTGACAAGGTTGGAACCACGGAGGAAGACCTCTGTGGAACGTACGAAGTTGCGAGCGGCGGCGATGTCTGCAAGGTTTCGTCAGACTGTGGCGAGAATGGACAGTGTCTGACCGTGAATGGCGAAAAGCAGTGCAGCTGCTTGACGTGCTACACGGGCAGCGACTGCAGTGTGAAGGACATTAGCACTTGCAGCACGCTGGCAAGCAGCAAGGACGCACCGAAGATCGTATTTGTTGGCGTCGGCGCCTTCTTGGGCATCATGCTTGTGGTGTTCATCGTGCTGGGCGTGATTGCGCAGAAGAAGAAGAGCGGTACGAATTGTTTTCTATTGCTCGTCTGCAGATCCTAACGAATCACTGACTGAATTCTGTGCTGTTGTGGTGATTATGATGATATTGCAGCAATGGACAAGCTCGGAAACCAGGTGAAGCTTCGTGCCCCTGGCGCAGCTCCAGTGCAAGGCGCGACGCTTTAACTCTACTTCGGTATGCCGCTTGCCAGAAATCGTTGGATTTCCCTTTTCACCCCGAAGGGGACACCTTGAATATTCCTTTTGTTTTTGTTTTTTGTGTGCTTGCTTTGACTTTGTCCCAGTTGAAGATCACTTATTTTCTTTGTCTTCGCTGGTCATTGGATCCCCACCACGTGACTGCACTGTGCCACGTATCGAATTCTGCTGATGTTCGTAGTAGCACTCGTGTTGATAGAGCCATCAATACGATAGGCACGGGGAAGAACTCGATCCGGACGGCTGGTCTTCACCGACTTCACCCACTTTTGAGGTTCGATCATCAAAGCAGGAAGCATGAAGACCAAGCCTCCAAGTCAAACCTGATTGCCTTGGAGATTCTGTTGTTCCCGAGCTTTAACAACTGTTTCGATAGAATCTGTTTGTTGGAGTATTTAAACCGGTACCGGTATGGAGAAAACAGGCATTTGCTTTGTGTGGGTTTCTCAGAAGTGGTCCACACGGTAGCTGTTCCAGGAGTGATGGTAAACCATCATTCCTTACTGGCATTTTTTGAAGGAGCCTGCCAATGTGTGGCCGCGAAATCTCATCATCACCCACTTTCGTGCACTCAGCAGCGTGCAAGAGAGGTGGACTTGATGGCGCAGCAAATGAGAAGAGCGGCTGCCACTCCGGCGAGTGGGACGATCACATGCGCCCTTTGTTGGTCTTCCTCGCTTGAACTTCGATAGTGCAGCACGCACGCGCCGCCGTCGTTGTCGACACAATCGAATCCGCCTCGCTCCAGTCAAGTGTCTTCGCTCACTCCATCAGCAGCAGAAGCAGTAGAAAGCAGGATGCGTGCCGAATCGATCCCATTGACGACGCGCGATGGCGGCTACGCTGTGCCAGACATGGAGAGCCGCTTGTCGGCCAGCGTGAAGAATTTCGTCAAGTACGGGCTCGTCGCGGCGGCTGTGCTCGTGACCGGAAACCTCATGTTCTCCGGCCGTAGCTCGTCGCCATCGCTGCAGACTGTCGAGGTCCAGACCGCTGCGACTGTGAGCAACTCGAAGAACGCCGCCGCTGCCTCTTCCGACGACTTCCCTGGCGCTGCGGACCTGATCGAGGACCTCTTTGGCTTGCCAGACGAGTACACGTCGCGCTTGTTCTCGGGCTACCTTCCGCTCGCCAACGGCGGCGAGGCGTTCTACTTCTTCGCCGAGTCGCAGAGTGAAGAAGCGCCAGAGAAGGACCCGGTGCTGCTGTGGCTGAACGGCGGTCCTGGTGCGAGCTCGCTCGCTGGCTGCTTCTCGGAGAACGGCCCGCTGCTCGTGAGCGCGGACGGCGAGAGTTTGGTTGCGAACGAGTACGGCTGGAACAAGAACGCCAACTTCATCTGCATCGAGTCGCCGATTGGCGTGGGCTTCAGCTACAACGCCAGCGGCGAGTACGTCTCGGACGATCTGTCGCAGGCCGACGACCTCTACGACGGCCTCCAGCAGTTCTTTACCAAGTTCCCGCACCTGCGCGAGAACGACTTCATCATCTCCGGCGAGAGCTACGGCGGCATCTACGTGCCCACGACGGCGCGCAACATCGTGCAGGGAAACCTGAACGGCGAGCCGAAGATCAATCTCAAGAAGTTCGTGGTCGGCAACGGCGTGAACGAGTTCTCGGGCCTCTCACAGCACCTCTTTGCGTACTATCACGGCATCCTGAGCACGGAGGAGTACCAGAACATCCGCAAGAGCTGCCCGGAGCTGCAGGAGTTCCAGTCCACGCTCGCGATCAGCAAGCAGACGCCGGACATTGACTCTGCGTGCGGCCAGGCGATGCTCGCAGCGCAGACCAAGCTCATATTTGAGCAGATCAACTCGTACAACGTGGCGGGCAACTGCGCCGGCACCCCCGAGGAGAGCATCCGGGAGCTCACGAAGCGCCTGTTGGAGAAGCCGACGGGCTTCCCCCACCCGCTTGGCATGCCGTCGGCCATGTGCCTCGACTCGACGAACCTCGAGACGTACTTCAACACGCGCGAGGTGCGCGACGCGTTCCACGCGAAGGAAGACCTGGACCGCTGGAACGCCGGCGCGCTCTCGGCACAGATCCTGGAGTTCCAGGACCTCATCCCGGGCCTCCCCAAGGTCTCGATCGACGCCAACCGCCTGTTCCACTACAACTCGACGTTGAACTGGGAGGTGACGCCGATCTGGAAGTACCTGCTCGCGCAGGGCATCGAAGGTGTGATCTACCACGGCGACGCCGACATGGTCTGCGACTTCATCGGCGGCCTCTGGGCCGTCGAGTCGCTCAAGCTACAGCGCCGAGGCAAGCGCGCCCCGTGGCTGGTCGAGCTCGAGGGCACGCAGCAGACCGGCGGCTTCGTGGAGGAGTTCAAGGGCTTGCGCTACGTGACGGTCAAGGGCGCGGGCCACCTGGTGCCGATGTGGAAGCCCGTGGAGGCCAAGCGCATGCTCGATCTCTTCATCCTCGAGCGCGAGGGCTAACTAAGACCTCGGGAGTGTGTGACAAGGTTCCTCCAATTTTGAGTTTATGAGCGAACAGTTTTGTTGACAGTGGCAGGTGATACCAGCAGCAACAATGGCACCCCTTTGCCCAAGTCTTTTATGTCTCACGGTATGTACAAATGTTGTTGCAGGTATATTATCATTATCACCCACAGCATGCCGTCTACCACTAAAGTCCAAGAGGAACTAACTCTGAAGAAACCCACTTAGTTGTCGTCCTGGAAGAGAATCGCGACGCCGCGCAGCACCCACTTCTCACCGCCGCAGTCGGTCGGCAGTGTTGCGAGGAAGATGTACGTGTGGCCGCGGAAGCGCGTGAGGTACACGGGACACTCGTACACGAGCGGGTCGTGGCGTAGGTACCCGACCGCCGACGGCTCCCAGCTCGGCTTGGTCTGCACGGCCTTGACGTACACGACCGGCAGGAACCAGAGCAGCTCCTTCGGGTTGCTGTCCAGCAGCGTGCCGCCGCACTCGGTCGAAGGCGAGCCGCCCACTTGGTACCGCTCCGAGATCTCGTCCAGCGTGCTCCATCGGGCACCTTCGAGGATCAGCCCGTGCGCGAACACGCCGTCGTCCGGGTAGTACGTCACCTGGGCCGGGTCCTGGAACGTCGTCACGTGGGTCTCGACCGTCATCTGGTTGAGCGGCATGAACTTCTTGCGCGACGTCACCTGCAGACACGCCGTGGTGTATGCCGTGGGGTTGAAAAGCCCCGGGAGCCAGATCGAGAACGGCGTGACAAAGTCCGCCGACCACGCGAGCATCTGCTGGTACCGCTTCACCATGTCCGTGAACCAGCCGCTGAGCGATTTCTTGGACGGCCACGCTTTCTTCTCCCACTTGCACTGCGAGAACGGGTTGCGCCCGGGCACTTCGTTAAGCGACATGGCGGTCGCGAGGTCCTCCATGGCCTGCGACATATTCAGCTGGCCGTTGAGCCCCTTCTTGAGGTCGCCCAGCGAGATGCGGATCTCTTCGAGCAGCACGTTCATGCGACTGCACTCCTGAAGCGCGACGACCACGAACGGACCGTGCTCTTCTGTAAGCAGTGGTGCCGCGAGCTCCGTGAGGTCGAGCATACTGAAGAACTCGGGGCAGCGCGCTTCAAACTCGTCGATCATGTGGCGCAGCGCCGCGGTCTTGTCCCCGCCGCTCTCGCCTCCACCTCCAGCCCCGCCACCGATCGTCACGATCGTGTAGCACAGCGTCTCGCACGTGGTCGTCAGATAACCAATTTCAGCGTTCGGGTGGAGTCCAAACAGCGGCGGCGCCTCGGGCACCATGTTCTTCTCAATGTAGTTGGCGTACTCGGCAAAGTTAAACTCTTCGGGGTTGGGCGATTTGAAGCCCGGGCCGAGCTCCATGCCGTTCAGGAGCCCCGGGTTGATGAGCACCGTCAGGTACGTGTTGTTCGTCCGTCGGTCCCACGAGTCGGTGATGTGGCCGCCGTACATGATCTCGCCAAAGATGTACCGGAGATCGTCCCACGGCACGCTCGGGTTGTTGTCCAGGTACGAGTGCAGGATGTTGGCGCAGATCGTGAGGTCGCCCGTATTGAAGCTGTACGCGCGACTCCACCCTTGTTGCCCGAACCTTCGTCGCCCAAGCACGATCGCATGGAACCAGCAGAGTGCGAAGAGACACGCCTTGAAGTCCGACGGCTTGGTGCACGCCTGGATCTTGTCTTCGCTGAAGTTCGCCCACGCGCGGCGCAGGTTCGACTGGATGTCGGACGGCGCTTCGTTCGCCACTTTGATGCAGCTCTGCATGAGCGACTCGGGGATGTTGAGCATGTCCGGCAGCGGCGGCGGCTCGGCCGAGATGAAGCACCGGAAATTCTCGTGCGCTCCCTCGGTGGCCACTTCCTCCAGCTGCCGCTCGAGCGTCGGCAGCCACGACTGCATCAGGTGCACGTTCTGGAGGATGATCCAGCCGCCGCCCGTGCTCAGCTTCTTGAGCGACTCGCCCGCATACGCTTCTTGGCCCTGGCCCATGGAAATGTTAATAAAGTTGCCGTTTTCGAGGCTCACGCCGTTCGCGCGTCCGAGCTTCTCGACCCAGGGCGTCGGGTCTACACCGGGGAAGAGCACAAAGAAGATAGGGATCGACGAGTTCGTCTCTGCGTATGTTTCGTCCATGTTGAACGGCGGCTGGGTCACGTACTCTTCACCCAACGAGTCCAAGATGAACGTGCGCAGCGCGTTCGTGACGCGATCTGGACGCAGCGCTCGCAGCAAGATCATGCGCTGGAACGACGTCAATTTGATAAAATCCCCCGGTAGCTTCTGTCGCTCGGCGTCCTCTGTCGCAAACCATTTCCGCCACTCGTCGGGGTCGTTCTGGACCGCGTCTCCCAGTCCCTGGAAACATTTGAGGCCCTCGAGAGCCTTGATCTTGGCCCAGAGAGCCGCGAGCAGCCACTCGGAGGCCGAGCCGGCATTCCCAGCATCCGGGTGGGACTTGCTGATCAGCAAGTACTCGACCTCCGTGTCTGTGAGCAACGCGTCCTTGAGCAGGATCTTGAGCGTGAGCATGGACGCGACCGTGAGTTTGTCGCGCTCAAAGAGTCCGCGCCGCACGTAGTTGTAGACGCACGAGGTGATGCTGTCCATGAGGATGCGGCAGCGCACGTGCATCTCTTCATCCGTGAGATCCGGGACTTCGCTATCCCCAGCACCTCCTGCCCCACCACCAGCTCCACCACCGGCTTCTTCGCCTTCGCCACCACCACCAGCGGGCTCAGCTTCCGGCTTCTTCATCGGCACGCGGTAGATGCCAGAGAGGAACACCTGCTGGAACGATGCGAGCGAGTAGATGTAGTACGAGTGCACTTTGCTAATGTCGTTCATCAGGAAGAACAGCAGCGCGCCGCGCGCCGCGATACTTCGGTACTTCTCGCTCGTGATGTTCACGGACTCCTGCGTCTTCTTCGCTGCCTCCATGTTGTTCTGCGTCAGCTGCGCCTTGTACTTGGTGTCGCTCAAGATACTGATGAGCGGCTGGTTGTTCGTGATGTCGTCGTCGGCGCTCGCGAGGTAGAACAGGATGTCGTCTTCGAGCTTCTTGAGCTCGATCTTGCCGTTGTTCTGCTCCTGAATGAGCTTCTCGCGCTTCACCGCGAGGTCGTTGCGCTCTTTCGACACCACCAAGTTGAGCAGCTGGTCTTCGAGACCGAGGATCGTGACCGTGAAGTTCACGATCGTGCACTCGGCCTGGATCTCCGGAGGATAGTGCGGGTTGCCGAGCTTCGTGTGCAGGTACAGGTGGAAATTGTCGTTGTACGGCACTGACGCATCGCCGATCTGGATCTCGTAGCGAGCGCCACGGCGCGAGGTCGATCGCTGGATGACCGGCGCCAAGATCGGATCGATCTTCTCGCCCAGGTTCTCGATCATGAACGCGCCGTCTGTGCCGATCGCCGACTTGAGGCGCTCGATCCACATCTTCTGCCCCACGCGGACGATGATCAGGTTGTTGTGCGCCTCCATCTCGCGGATCCACGCGATCGCCTGGAGCTGCGGGTCGATGATGAGCGGGCGACGCCCCATGGTCACGGTCGTGACCACAATCGCGCCATTTTCAGTGGAGACGCGATCGGACGGTAGCTTCTGCGTGTTCCACTGCGCGATCTGCGCGTCATCTGTGAGGATTGTGAGCGGATTCGACTCCTCCGACATCGCGATGCTCTCACCGTTCGCGGCTTTTCTCAGGAATGGCACCCAGTGCTTGTTGATGAGCTCGTCGCGGAACGGTTTCGTGAATGGACCGATGTACGAGATGAACGCGGACGCCAGGAGCACGTCGCCGACCAGCAGGTCCTTCTCTTTCTGCAATTGCAGTACGTTGATGCCCCAACGCACGTTCTCACTCGAGAGGTCGTTGGTGAGCGTCCCCGCGAGCTTCATCTTGCGGTTGCCCTGCTCGACTGAGTTGATCGCGTCCTCTTTCTCCTTCTCGGCGGCAGCAGCTTCTTCTAGCAGCTTGTCCAGTTTCGCCTGCAGCTCCGCGACGAGCGTGGTCACCTCCAGCAAGCGCTTGTTCGCAGACTCGAGCTCGAGGTTCGCGGCCGCGAGCGCCTGGCGCTTGGGCTCGACCGTGATCACAATGTCGTAGTACATGACAATGTTGATGACCCAGGCACAGAGACCCGCTGCGGCTCGGTTCTTCGTGAGGATCGTGTCGTAGTTGAAGTGCTCTTTCTCCAGGTACTCGCGCACGTCTTTCCAGTTCACCACAGGTACTTTGCCGTCGTCCACGACCTGCTTGAAGCCAACCAAGTACTCAATGTACTCGGGGATGTTACCGAGCAGCTGCTTCTTCACTGTGTCCCACTTGACGTCCTTCACTTTGCCCGTCTTCGTGACCTGCACATTCGGATGCACTCCGGCGAGCAGCACCATCGTCGCGGCGAAAATGTCGTCAACACCGGCGGGCGGCTTGGACATGGTCTTACACTCGCCGAGATCTTTCTTGTTGAGCGAGTCGAGCGCCGCCATGGCCTGCTCGACCGCAGGCTCGGCCTTTGCGAGGTCCTCCATCGTCGACCGCTGCTTCTCCGTCACTTCGGCTTGAATGACCGCGCATTTCGCGGCTTCTTCGCTTGCTTTCTTGCTCTCCACCTCGACGTTTGCCTTTTCCTTGTTCACGGTCTCAGCGATCGCCGAGGAGACCGCTTTCTTGTCCTCGGCGGCCTCGAGTTTGCCCTTGAGCTCCACTTCGAGGCGCGCGACGGTCTCGCCCGTCTCCTTGAGCTTCTGCAGTCCTTTCTCCAGGCGCTCGATCGCCGCGGCGTACTCCTTCACTTTCTTGCGCAAGATCTTCTTGTAGAGCTGCAGCAGCTCCAAGTACGACTTTGGGGTCGTGTACACATAGCGGCGCTCGACGAGGAAGAACCGCTCGGCGCACTGGTTCACGGACTGGAACGAGAACGGCATGAAGTTCTCAATGCCCGCGCGCGAGTCGTCGGACCCAAGCAAGTCCGAGATCTCCTTGAGCTTCTCGCGGCCCACGGAGAGCAGCGCCTCTTTCGGCCACGGCTGGAACCAGTCGATCACCGTGCAGTTCACGAGCGCCGGGAACTTGCGCGCGCGGCTTCGGAAATCGTCGCCCACGGGCGAGAAGCAGAGGCACAGGTGCAGGCGCTTGCGGATCTCGGCCTGGAAGAACTTGACCACTTCCTTCCGGTCTTTCGTGCCGGCCACAGGGGACAGCAGGTTCACAATGTTGTCCATGTCCTCCATCGCAAACAGGTCTGGCACTTCACCCGACGCGAGTAGGTCGTTGAGGTAGATCAGGAACTTCTCGTTCGTGATCTGCGAGTCCGTGAGCATGAACACGATGCCGCCGTCCTCTTCGTTGCGCGAGAGCATCTCGACCACATTCATGTGCATCTTGCGCAGGTCCTCCTTGAACTCGTTCTCGCCGTACTTGGAGCTGATCGTGATCTGGCGCACCAAGTAGCCGCAGATGTGCGATGCCAGGCGCGCGAGCGACCGCTTGCCACTGCCGCCGACCCCGACCAGCAGCGCGTGGCCGCTCTCATTGCGCAGGATGCGCACAATGCGCGCGACGTGCTTGACCGCGTCGTCGAAGAGATCCAAGTGCATCGCCGTGTTGTTCTCGTTGTTGTTGTAGTCGCGCAGCTGCGCCTGCAGGTTCATCTTGAGGTCGTCCAGGTTCGTGCCCATGATCTGGTCGTACTCCGAGTCGCCATCTTTCGTAAAGTGGCAAAAAATGAGCGGCCACGAGTTCTCGGCCGCGTAGTACCGACTCGTGTTGCACGCGGGGAACGACCGCTTCACCTGGAGCTGCACGAGCTGGTTGTACTTTTCAATGTCGGCCTTGCACACCAGGCGGTCGCCGTACACGCGCTCGCTCTCGTGCAGCCAGAGCAGCACGAACTTTTCGGTCGCCGAGAAGCGCTGCTTCTTGGACGCGATGAGCCCCTGGAACACGTTCGACAGGTGGCGCACATTGAACTCGTAGTGGAAGTTCGCCGCGGTCTTGCGGAATGTGTTGACCACGCTCGTGTGCAGACTCAGCGCGGCCTTGATGAGCGCGTTGGAGAACTGCACGTTGCTGAGCTCGTCGCCGAAAGTCGACAGGTGGCCGCCCAGGAACGTCTCGTAGATCGTCACGAGACTCGGGGCCTCGGGCATGCCCATCGCGAACGTGCAGAAGTGGCGCTGCAGCCGCGGATCAATGAGGAACGAACCGGCCGTCGGGTTCATGCCTGCGACGACCTGGGTGTTCAGGATGTTCTGCGTCTGCAGCTTCTGGCGGTCGAACCAGTGGCGGTACTCCATCACCTGGCGCAACAGTGAGATCGCGCTCTGCGTGTTGTACGGGTCCACCTCGGGCAGGTTGACGTCGTCCATAAAGTAGATGAGCTTCGCCTTGCCTGGGGGCCCCATGTTGATACCGGTCTTGCGCTCCAGCTGGCCGAACATGGCCTGCTGCAGGATCCCCGACGTCGTGTAGAAGTTGAAGTTGATCGTGCAGTACTTGAACGCCGCCGTGGCCTCGTCCTTGCTGAGCTTCTTGAGCATACCGACGATGTTCTGCGTCTTGCCGGTGCCTGCGGGCCCGCAGACCATGATCGGGATGCTCTTTGCGATCAGGTTCTCGAGCCAAAACGCGATCGACGCGGTCTCGGTCGTCGGCACTGTGATCTGGTTGATCGGGCTCGGGGACTTGTACACTTCCGTGTAGAAGTACGGGCTCTTGGCCCACGAGCTGAACTTGGACGACTCGGGGTCGAGCCAGAAGTCGAAGACCGTGTTGCTCGCCGACGCCACGAGCTTGACGTCCTTCCACTGGTTCTTCCACCAGTTGCTGAACTCGGCCGAGTAGTCCGTGCCGTCGTCGCTGAGCGTGAGGATCGACCCGAACGACCACACGCAGCAGAACACAAAGTTGTTCTGCATGACCGTGTAGTCCTCGAGCACCTGCGGCGTGAGCAGGCAGTCGATCATGTTGAGCAGGTTCGTCACTAGCGTCGTGTCCTCCACGGGCACGATCGGCACGAGCTTCTTCTTGAAGAAGCGCAGCGTCGGCTCGATGTACTGATCGAAGAGCCCCTGGAATTTGGTGCGCACGTCCAGCGTGAACATCATGTTCTTGAGGCGGTGGTCGATGGGCATCTGGCAATGGCGCTCGAGCCAACTGTCGATCAGGCAGCGCCACTGGTAGCCTTCAGAAGTCGAGATGTACAGAATGCCGGCGCGGGAGACCGTCGCCGGGGTCGCGTACACCAGGTCGCGGATCTCAAAGATCATGCGCATATGGGTCTTGAGCGGGATGCGCTCGTTCGACGCGAGCGTGAGCATGCGGTTGTCATCCATGACCGAGTTCATCGACTCGATCCAGTTCGCGTCCAGGTCGCCGTCGAGGATGATCCACTTTGGGTTGTTGTCTTCGTCGCCATTGTCGCGCCGGCGCGAGCCCAGATCTCGCATAATGCGCGACAGCAGGCCGTCTTTCCACTCGCGGGTCTTGAGCACGATGTACCCGTAGAGCTCGTTCGTGCTCACGGACTTGGGGTTGAGGTCCTGCACTTCCATGGGCGTGCCCATGATCTCCCTCGCTTTCTTCAGCGTCTTCCACGTCTCGGTCTTGCCGCACGACGGCGGCCCCATCACGAACACGCAGTGGCGAATTGCCAGCAACTCGGAAAGCTGCACGACCTTGAGCATGAAGTCCGGACGCGGCGAGTTGCCGATCGCCTCAGAGGCGCCCTGGACCATGGACTCGAGCTCCATGTCGCGCTTGCGCGGCGGGTCGTTGCGGACATCGACGTTCGGACTGTCGCGCGGGAAGAGATCGCCCAGCAAACCGAAGAAGATGACCGTGTCCTCCGCGACGATCTTCGGGATGTTGAAATCGCGCAACGCTCGCATCAACAAGTCAATCTCGGGGATGTCTGGCTCCGCGCGCTTAAACGCCCCGGCGACACAGAGGACACTCTTGACAGCGCGAAGCCCCCAATCGTAGTGCAGCTGCTTGGAGAGCAGCTGGCCGAGCAGCGAGTAGAGCCCGTAGAACTTGGACGCGAGGATTTTCGCCTGCGTGAAGCCTTCGGCCATGAGCATGTTCTCGCAGATGAGCACGAGATCCGGGACCATGACCGTCATCGGTCGAAACAGTGCTTTGAGACCTTCCGGGAGCTCCGAGCGACCCAGATACCCCGGGTTCATGGTGATGAACGCCCCCACGGTCGGGTCGAGCATGACCTCGTCATTCTCGAGAATGAACTTCTCGTCGTCGGCCTTGCACGCGTCGCACACGGCCTTGAACTGCACGGAGCACACGGAGAGCACCTCCGGCACGAGACGGTTGAACTCATCGAAACAGCCCCAGGAGCCGGAGGATGCGAGTCCCTTGAAGATATTTCCCAGACTCTTGAAGTCCATCTCGGGCGAACAGTTGAACACGTAGCACACTTTGCCCAGCGCGTTCGCGAGATCCTTCGTGGTCTCAGTCTTCCCCGTCCCGGCGGGACCTGCAGGCGCGCAGCCCATCTGCAGGTTGAGCGCTTGAGTCGCTGTCACGTAAATGCGATCTGTCAGTGGTGTGATCACGAGGCGAGGACCGTTGCCAAGGTACTCGTAGTCGTACGGAATGCCGGCGTCACAGATGAGGATCTGCGCGCGTGAATTGTTGAGCCCTCGGAAGTTGGCGTCGCGCTTCAAGAAACTGCCCTGCGTGGGCGAGAAGTAGTGCTTGAGCTGCGACTGCCACTGGAATGACGTCACGTCGTCCACGCCGGCGCGGATCATGCTCGCGACAATGTCTCGGCCGTGGGCGTCCATGGTGATGAGCACCATCACGCGCTGGCGCTCGGCCGACGAGATGTTGCTCTGTGTGAGCCGAATGAGGTCCTCGAGCTGCTTCTCTTGCTTCTTGTTGTAGTTCATGAGCGACTCCTTCTCCCCCGCCTGGATCTCGCGGAAGCACTTCTCCACTTCCTGCACGTAGTGCACGCCCGCCGCGAGCAGGATGATCTGCGCGGCGTCCATCGGTTTGCCGCTGTCGTCTTTGAAGTTAATCCAGTCCACACGCTCTTTCTCCGTGTACGTCACGAGCGACCGCTCAATGTGCTTGAACAGTGTGAATCGCATCGCGCGCATGACGGTCTCCAAGTAGATCTCGGCCTCGCCTTCGAGCACGGGCGGTTCGTAAAAGTCGACGATCTCATGGCCGACGCCAGAAACAAACGCGGTTGCCACGGGACGGCCGCCACCCACTGGCTCCTTCAGGTCCAGCGTCTTCGTCGCCAGGTAGATCTTGGAACAGTGCGGCATGATCCGGTCCGGGTGGGACCCGTTCGAGAGGATGTCGAGCAAGTCCGCTTCCGACATGAAGTAGAAGCGAGGGAACTGGCGCCGACGGCCGTCTAGGAACTCCTTCAGGCGGTGCTTGCACAGCTCGAGCTTCTCGACGATCCCCTCGAGGCGCTTGATCAACCCGTTTTCAGTGCACGCCTCGCGGACGTTGAACGTCTTCCACGCCTTTTTGAGGATTTTGCGCACTTCGACGTCGATGTCTTCAAAGTCCGCCGTGAGCTCCGGGAGCTGCTTCTTCACCTCCTCCGACTGGATGAACAGCGGCTCCAAGTAGCTCCACGACCGCTGGATATCGCCAAGCAGCACGACCACTTCGTTGATCGACGACAGCCCCAGCTGGAGGCTCGCGACGCGCGGCTCAAACTCAGACTGGTACGGCGACGCGCTCATGCCCTGCACATCAATCTGGTGGGTCTCGAGCAGTTCGAAGTTCTCTTCCGACACTTTCAGCAGCGGCACGATGTCTTCCTCGGCCGCGCCCGGGTTGTACGCGTTCATCTCCCAGTTCACTTCAGCCCAGAGGCCCTCGAGCTCGATCAGACGCAGCTCGAGCTCCTGCTCTTTCTCGGCTTCGTAGCAGATCTCCGTGATGTCCGAGCTGAAATTGTGCAGGTTCTTGCTCATGATGAGCGACAGTTTCTGCTCCGGGTCTTCGTCTGGCGTGGGGAACTGGCCCGTGTGCTTCATGATGCGCTGCCAGTGGCGCGGACGCATGTACGTTGCGGACACACAGCGGATCAGCGGGTGGGTCTTGTCGAACGACTGGCACTCCTTCAGGATCGACGTGTAGGCGTCGCACCACTGGATCTCCTTCGGGGTCTTCTTGAGCTCCTTCAGCATCGACTGGATCTCGATCTGCAGCGCGTTCACGTCCACGGTCCTGAAGAGGATCTGCTCCGTTGTGACGAAGAACGACTTCGCGCGCTTGATGATCGCCCACACGGTCTTCATGCCCTCGGCGTCGGCGCGCATAAGCCCCATGACGCGCAGCGACTCGTTCATGAGCTGCGGGAAGCCGAAGATCGAGCAAAGCTTGGTGTTCTCCTCGCACTTCTTCATCTCCATCTCCCAGTCCACGAGGTAGCTCTCGATCTTCTCGAGGCCTTTCTCCGGCTCGAGCTTGGACGACCAGAAGTCGAGCGTCTTCATGGTCTCCATCTTCTTTTGGATCGCCTTCTCGTACGCCACGATCTTCTCCTCGGTCTTCTCGCTGAACACGCGCGTGGGCTCCTGCACGCGCTGCTCAGTCGTTGGGATCTGCTTCTGCACGTCGAGGAACAGTTTCTCCATGTTCTCGATCTCCACGAGCTCTTTGTCCACGTGGCCGCCGGTCTTCTTGATGTTCCCAAAGAGCTGGCGCACCTGGTCGAGGATTAAGTGGTTCGTCTCCTTGTCCGCCTCGAGCTTGCGGATGATCTCCTTGACTTTGCGTAGAGTCTCGAGCCCGTCGGTCTCGTTGCTCGGGATGTCTTTGCGCAAATCGATGAGGATGCGGCGGAACTCGCCGTTGCGCTTGTTCATGTTCGCCATTAGGCGACGGATGAGATCCGACGAGTCCATGTCCTTCTCGCTGGTGAGTGGAGGCATGCACTTAGCTTTGTTCTCCTCGGTCGGCTGCTGGAAGAAGATCGTGAACGGCGACCCGCGAACCGGACCCGCGATGCCGCTGAACGTCCCATTGAAATCCACCGAGAGCTGGAACTTGCCGGCTTTCGGGGCTGCAAACGTCACGACGTACGTGCCGTCGTTCTTGTCCACGATGCTCGTGATCGGTGGCTCGTCTTCGCTTGCTGCTTCAGTACCAGCAGCAGGCACTTTACTCGCTGCTCCAGCGTCATCACACGCCTTGAGCAGGATCGTGAACTCGTCGCCGCCGCAGTCGCGCGGGTTGTCGTCTTTGTCGCGCGCCTGGATGATGAACGTGGTCGAGAACTCGGCCAAGGTGTTGTCGTTCAGGGACGAGATCAAGCACGGACCGAACGCCAGCGACTTGAGTGCGGACGTGACCGAGTGGAACTTGAACGACGTCGACGCGTTCGTGTACATCCCGCCGGAGAGCGACGCGCGCACCTCTGTGAGCAGCGAGCCGTACTTCTCAAAGCTGGGGGCAGTCGCCTGGATGACCGTCGGACTCAACACCGTCCCCATGACGTCGACGTAGCCCTTTGCGACAGCGAAGCGCAGACTCGCCGACTGGCCCGTGAAGTTGTACCCGTGCACTTTGATCTTTGCGTTCCCTGTGATCGGCCCGCTCTTTGGCTCGATCGACGAGATCGCGTACGGAGGGCCGACGATCTCGCTCGCGTTGAGCACGTGGAGGTCGTTGAACCAGCGGTTGGCCCAGCCGCCAAAGAAGATGATGTGGTTGGTGCTCTTGTCAAACACCATGGTCGTATCGGCGCGTGGGGACGGGAGCTCGCCCTTCACGGGTGGCATCACCCACTCCATGATGCCCGTGTCGAGCACCATGACGCTGTTCAAGTACGCCCCCTGCGCCGTGCCGGACTCAGCCAAATCGCCGCTGTTGCCGCCAAACATAAACACTTTCCAGTGCGGGACAGCGGGCACGCCGACGCACGTGTGGTTCCACGTCGGCGACGGCAAGCGCACACTCAGCGTGCTCCAGGTCTTGGTCGGCATGTCAAACGCAAAGATGTCCTGGAACTGCTTGAAACTATTCCAGCCGCCGATCACAAAGAGCTGCTCATTGACCAAGCAGGTCTGGTGGCCCGAGCGCGGCTCGGGCTTCTCACCTTCGGTCTGGATCTCCTCCCATCGGAACGTGACAAGATCTAAAGCGTGCAGGTCGTTGAAGTCTGTGCGCCCGTACCCGTTCCCGCCGTAGCCGCCAAAGATGTACATTTTGTCTTGCACGAGCGTCGCGCTGTGGGCCCCCCGACACTGCGGGAGCCCCTCCCAGAGCCCCTGCGGGTGCTTCTGCTCCCAATCGCGCAGGTCCGTGTTGAAGATCCAGAGGTCGTTCATGCGCTTCTCGGCCGAGAAACCGCCGAAGATCACGATCTTCTTGTCGTGGAGCACCGCAGAGTGGCGCCAGCGGGGCGGGGGCAGCTCTTCCGGTCCATTCGCGCTCGGGATCACTTTCGACCACGTGTATCCTGCGTTTGCAAGTTAACCAACCTTGTTAGTCTCCTAGGGCAAAGCTCTAAACCGTTTGAGCAAGATGAGTAGCCAACGTACCGTTGTTGATCTCTACTTTGAAGAGATCGTTCGTTGGGCCGGGGGGCGACTTGTGGTCGCAGCCTCCAAACATGTAGATCGCGGTCTCCGTGTCCGTGCTCCGCAGCGTGAATGAGTGGCCCGACCGCTTCACTGGGATCTCACCGCTCTGCTTTGGCACGAGCCAGAGCAGCTCGAGCTCATTGCCGAATCCCACAGGCTATACACATACGCACGGACACAAAGGTTAAGAAGGGCACACTGACATATTGTACATCGACGGGCACGTTTTGCGCTCACGTACCATGGTGACGTCGTCTCACTGAATCACAGCAGGCAACCAAGGTGGCGCCACGTCTTTGGTTCTGTTTGGGTACGCTTCAGGCGCCAGTGTTGCAGCTCACACTCCACGCACGTTGGTGGCGCGCTCAAAGGAGACTCTAGCTCCCTGGCCAACCTTGTTGGTTGGTCTGTGGCATCCAGCCGTTTGTTGACTTGAGCAGACACAAACCACGAGCAACAGCAGAAGAAATCCCAACCCAAGTCCAGCAGCAGCAGCAGCAGCAGCAGCATTTTGCTGATGCAAAGAACCAAAACGCACGCACTCGAAAGGTTGCGCGGGACTTCAAGAGTCGCGTGTCAGCGACCAGTCACTCGTTGCAAAAGAAAAGTAACGGAGCCCCCAGCCGCCCTCGCTGTTCCCCACAGACACACAAAGCAACAGCTCCGCATTCTCACACTCGCACCACACAACACACATGAAGAGAAAGCCACGGACCGCGTGAGTGATTGAAATTGGTGGGAGCCTTGAGTTGCGAGGGAGCGTGCGTCCATTGGCCTACCGGTAGATTGTCTTCATGAGGGAGTTCTGGGAGAACCCATGAGGACCCAACCAACGCACTCTATCGAAGAAAAAAAGTAGTCTACTATCTGTCACGTGGCATTTCAGCTGGGCTTGCTGGGCTAGCGTGAGGGGCAACTCTTAGTTGTTGAACTTGAAGAAGATAATGTCGCCGTCTTGCACCTAGGGTAGGAAGAATCGGTTTGTGTCAGTCAGTGGTGTGCAACATAGGAGACCTATGGACGGATGAACGGAATTGGCAGTCAGCTCACCTCGTAGTTCTTGCCCTGGAGCTTCAGCTTGCCGGCCTTCTTCACCGCGTCTTCAGATCCCACTGCAAATCGTTCACACACCAAATAGAATAGAAAAAACAAACCATGAGCAACCGAATGCTCGCAGGTAGACCATCGGATAGAGAGAAAAACACAGCGAACTGCTTACACTCTTTCACGTCCGCGAACGCCTGCACTTCGGCCTTGATGAAGCCCTTCTCCATGTCCGAGTGGATCACACCAGCCGCCTGAGGTGCCAGTCGGCCCTTGCGGATCGTCCAACTGCGCACCTCCTTGCCGCACGTGAAGAAGTGGATCAAGCCGAGCGCCTGGTAGCCCGCCTTGAGCACGCGGTTCAGAATCGACTTGTGCGTCGGGTTCTCCTTCTGGTACGCCTCCAGCTCGCCGGACTCTTCCAGGTCGAGCATCTCCAATTCGAATTCGCAACTGAGAGGGATCACCGGCTCGTTGCCGCCGCGCGCCTTGACGAACTCGGCGATCGCTGGCAGGTACTTGTTGCTCTTGCGCAGGTAGTCCTTCTTGCTCACGTTGATGAGGAACACCACGGGCTTGGCCGTCAGCAGCTGGAGCGGGTTCAAGATGTCGACCTCGAAAGCGCTCCACTGGCCGAACGACACGTCCTTGCCGGACTCCAGGTGCTCCTTGACTTTCACGAGCGCCTCGAACTCGAGTTTTCTCTCCTTGCCGCCCACGCCCTTCTCGACGGTCTTGCGCATGCCGTCGCAGAGCTTCGTCACGAGGGCGATGTCCTTGAGACGCAGCTCCTGCTGGATGATCTCGATATCACGCACGGGGTCGACGTTGCCCTCCACGTGGGTCACCTCCGACGAGTCGAACGCGCGCACCATGTGGTAGATCGCGTCGACAGCCTGGATGTGCGACAGGAACGCGTTGCCGAGACCCGCACCTTCAGCAGCGCCCTTGACGAGACCGGCGATATCGGTAATCGCGATCACTGGCGGCACACTGAACCAAGACAAACAGCAAGCACGCACACACACAGTGAGCACCAATACTACTACCATACATGAGCACATCGAAAGAGCTACGCAAATTCATCGGCCACGTACATGCTGATGGCGTTATACTGCTTGACGAGCCAGTTGAAGCGCTGGTCCGGTAATGGGACCACGGCCTCATTCGGCTCGATCGTGCAGAACGGGAAGTTCTCGGCGGGGATGTTGAGCTTCGAGAGGCAGTTGAAGAACGTGCTCTTGCCGACGTTCGGCACGCCGACGATGCCGATCTTGACGTTGTTACCTGGACGGCCGAGGTACACGCGCTTCTCCTAATGGATGAACGAATGGATGAATGGCATTGCAAGCAGCAGCAGCGAACGTGTGAGGGCGGGAATGCAGACCCATACAGAGAGAGAGAAAACGCGCGCGTGGTTATGAAGAGCTACGTACCGCTTCTTCTTTCTTCTTTGGCGGCATGGCAGAGATGAGATGGAGCTGCTGGTGCTGCTGTTGTTACGAGTGGCGTGATTGGAGACAACCAAGTGATACAGGGCTCAGCATCCATGTTTTGCTTGGGCTCACTTTCTCGGTTGCAAAAACGCGCGCGGAATGGCTGGACTGGAAGATCACAAAAAGAGGGTGCGAAATGAAAGAGTTTGCTCCGGTACGTGGTAACATGGGAGAAAAAGGGACCACCAGGACCTTCCCCACAGCAATCCCAATGGGAGAGCGAGCACCAAGGCCAGCCGCCACACACGCCTTCGCTTGCATTGGCCAGTGTCACAGCGCTCTGTCAAGTCGGATAGGCCACCTAGAAGCAGGAAGCTGAGCGCCTATAATATAATGTTCCCAGCCAGAATACCGGAGGTGTTATTACAGTCCTCTTTGCTGCAGAGGCAACTTCGCATTCAGCTTGACCTGCCATCCATCGCGCTGTGTGAGCTTTAGAGACGAGGAACAGCCTCAAGAGTCCGCGTGAGAGAAGCTAACCTCGTCGTTCTTCCCTCTCACCTTCAGCTTGCCGGCTTTCTTCACAGCCTCTTCACTCCCCACAACAACAACAACATGTTTGATGCATTTGTACTCCCGGTCGTACGCATATAACAGCGAAACTTGCATGCTTTGAGGTCTTCGAACGCCTGCGCTTTCGCCTCGATGAAGCCCTTGTCAAACTCCGGGTCGAGTGAGTATTCCAGTCGCCTGCGCTGCTAATTGTCCCTTGCAAAGGGTGTAACACCACGAACTGCGCCTTCTCCACACATGTAGAACTAGATCATGCCGAGCGCTTGGTACCTCGCTCTGACCACGCGGTTCAAATCGGACTTGTGCGACAGGCTCTTCTTTTGATACGCTTCCAGTTCGCACCAAGCAACTCCAACTCGAATTCGCAACTGATTGGGATCATCGACTCATGTCTGCCGGACTCCTATCCGCTGCCTGATCTTCATGAAAGCTTCGAGCTCAAGCGACTTGTTCTTGCTACGAATGCCTAGCTCAGCGTTTTTGCCGTCAATGATCTTTGGCACGTGCGCAAGGTCCTTCAAGCACAACTCTTGCTGGATGATCTCGATATCGCGCACCACGTGGGTCACCTCCGACGAGTCGAACGCGCGCACCATGTGGTAGATCGCGTCGACAGCCTGGATGTGCGACAGGAACACGTTGCCGACACCCGCACCTTCAGCGGAACCTTTGGCGAGACCGGGGATATCGGTAATCGCGATCACTGGCGGCACACTGTCGCTATCACAAGAGCATGAATGGCGAGCGGTTATGTTCATAGATCGTTCGAAGCGCTGGCCCTGGAATGCAATCTCTTGTTCATTTGGCTCGAGTTGTCCCAAAGGGAAAGCTCTCTGCAGGGGCACTCAAGTTCGTTGGGCAGTTGAAAGTGTGTTCTTCCCGGCGTTCGACAGGCCGACAATGCCGATCTTGATCGTGTTGCCTGGGCGTCCAAGGCACACGCACACTTGTCTTACATCCCCCATTGATAAACAGCGGCACACATATTAGATCACGAGGTAAGT
Organism: Globisporangium emineosum; assembly: GCA_023334195.1. NCBI lineage: Eukaryota > Oomycota > Peronosporomycetes > Pythiales > Pythiaceae > Globisporangium > Globisporangium emineosum. The sequence continues at coordinate 72,597 of JAASGK010000010.1, forward strand.
ACCCTTTTAAACCTCAATTTGATCCGACAGTAAGTTCAATTTGATCGGAAGCAACTTCAATTTGATTTCCTAATTTTATATTTCAAAAATCGTAATTTTAAAATGAGGATACAGTGCACGCCAAAATCTTAGGGACATCCCAAAAATTCTCAAAATTTTGAATTTCGCGCGCAAAAATGAGTTTCCAGACGAGCTGTTTTCAGAGCTTATAGACCCATTTGCGAACATTCTTGTGGTGAAATTTCGACTCGATTTGACC
>JAASGK010000011.1:0-70334 GCA_023334195.1 Globisporangium emineosum
CAGCTTGTCCTGGATCACACCCACGACGGGGTCTCCATTGTCGCTGTCAAGATGGTCGAGAATGGCGAGGATCTCCTTCTGGTTGTCGTCGTCAGCCATCTCCTTGCTCACTTGTGGCGAGTCCACGAACGCCATGTAGCGCTTCTTCCTCAGCTCGGATCCTTGCGTCGGTGAGCGAAAGCTGTGACCCTTCCGTGAGGTGGTCTTTGTCTTTGACCCGCTGTAGAAGCCCCAGCACGTATGAGAACTGCTCCACGTCTTCTTCAATGCTCTCACGCAGCACTGCTATCGTTGACGCGCACTCCTTCATTCCACTCAAGCCCTGTCCGATGTCGACGCAGATCCGGATCAGCTCAAAGGCGCTGTTGACCACGGCGCCTCCTGCGCCAGGAACGAGCATATTCGCCAAGGCGACCGAGACGCTCTGCACAGCGTCCATCGTGCTGTGCCACTTGTCACAGTACTGTTCATTGTTGGGGTCTTTGCCTCGAATGCGCGCGACCAGTCGAACTCGAAATTGAGAGAACGCGAGCGCAAAGTTGTGGGTCTGCAAGGGCGTGGTGCAATTGGGGGGAGTGGCTAGTGGAAAACAGAAACGGACCAAAGAGACAGCACAGGTATCAGATAAACAGGTTAAACTGTAAAATCGGGCGGCCAACTTCAATACCCTCCCAACATATAATATGTTTAGATATTTCTATTTAGGAGTCAATTCCTATTCCAGAAACAGCTAGGATAAAAATTCTCAAAATCAGATTCATACTCTCCTAAATAGGGTAAAATACCTCATTATGAGTTTGCTAGGCAAAGACTCAAAGAGCGATGAACAAAATCCTCAAAATCAGATTCATCGTTTTCAATCCAGTCATGCTCTATGATTGTGGGGCACGATGTGTGGGGTTGAAGTGGGTCATTGGTACCAAAAGCACCTATTTGGCTCTAAATTCCTAATGTAAATACCATTTCTTGGTTCCACAGTCAACTTCCACAACCTCAGTGGAAGAAACGCATCCAGAAGAGAACTGGAGAAGAGAGCTTGCGAGAATGGCGGTGGCGCGCGTACTGACGCTGCTGGCGGTGGCGCTCGCTGCGTTGGTGACTCACGCGGAGAAGCCCAAGATGACGTACAAATACGTGGACTCGCTTGATGCTCCATCTCCAGTAGTGGATGACGCAGCGGAGCGCCCGTCGTGGCGTGCGCAGTTTGACTACGAGCAGCTACAACAGGATGACCAGGAGAAGCACGCGCCCGTGTGGATCCAAGAGGACGCGTTCGGCGCCACGGGTGTGCCGTTTGCTGAGATGGGGAACCTCGTCGATGGTGACGACAGTGACACACAAGCAACGCTGACGGCGTACCCGTCGCTGATCCAGGACGGAGAGGACGTGGTGGTGAGCTGGGAGGGCGTGCTGAAGCCGCACAAGAAGGACTTTCTGGGCTTGAGCTGCGGCCCCACGCTGCACAAGACGGACCTCCTGACCAAGGTCGGTGTGGACCACCCGGACGCGACAAAGAACTCGGTGCGTTTCCCGCAATTGTACATGCTGCGCTGCAACTACACGGTTGTGTACTACAACTTCCAGCTCAAGCACAACGACTTTGTGGCGATCGGATCGCTCGAGATCGCCATGAAGGATTCGTTCAATGCACCAAAGCACGGCCATATCGCGCTGACTTCGAAGCTCGACGAGATGGCGGTCATGTTCAACTCGGCGTCACAGAAGACCCCACAAGTGAAGTACGGACTGAGCAAGTCGGAGCTCTCGCTGCAAGCCTCGGGCACCTCGGCGACCTACAAGGCGAGCGACATGTGCCACTCGCCAGCGAACATCACGGGCCAGACGTGGTTCCGCGACCCAGGGTTCATGCACAAGGTGATCCTGAAAGGACTGCGCAATGGCGAGATGTACTTCTACCAATTTGGCAACGACAACGACGGCTGGAGCGCGGTCTACTCGTTCAAGGCTCGCCCGAGTCCCCAGGTTAAGACCGCGAACTTCATCGCGTACGCGGACATGGGCGTCGACAGCGCGCCGTCAGCAACTTCGACAGCTGTGCGGTCATTTCAGGAAGTGCTCAGCGGCGACTATGACGACTTCCTGCTGCACTTTGGTGACATCAGCTACGCACGCGGTCAGGGGTTCATCTGGGACCAGTTCTTCCACCTCATCGAGCCATACGCGACCCGCGTGCCGTACATGGTGAGCATTGGCAACCACGAGTATGACTACGTGTCCGGTGGCGAGCACGACCCGAGTGGTGCCAAGGGCTCGGACGGACGCATGAAGTTCTGCCCAAGCTGGGGGAACTACGGAAACGACTCGAGCGGCGAGTGCTCGGTACCGATGTACCACCGCTGGCACGCGCCAGAGAATGGTCGCGGGATCTACTGGTACTCGTTCGACTATGGCGGCGTGCACGTCGTGCAGATGTCGTCTGAGCACAACTGGACGCGCAGCTCGGAGCAGTACAAGTGGATCGAAGAAGACCTGAAGAACGTGAGCCGTGAACAGACGCCATGGGTCGTGCTCACGTCGCACCGCATGATGTACACGACGCAGCTGGGCGAAGTGCCAGATCTGAACGTGTCGCTGTACTTCCGCGAAGAAATGGAGGAGCTGCTCTGGAAATACAAGGTGAACCTGATGCTCGTGGGCCACCAGCACTCGTACGAGCGCAGCTGCGCCGTGAAGAGCGGCAAATGCACCAAGGACGGAGTTGGTCCCGTGCACATTGTAGTCGGATCTGCAGGTGCTGGACTGGAGGAGAAGGGTTTTTCCCAGGACATTGGCGAGTGGAGCGTGAGCCACATCAACGACTGGGGATACCTGCGCGTGGCGTCGACCGAGAAGGAGATGACGGTCCAGTTCGTGCTCAATCGTAACGGCGCGGTCTACGACGAAGTCACCCTGGTGCCATGGGCTTGATTGAGAAGTTCATCGAACCAAGCGATGGCATCGTGAACTCTGATGGGTGCTGCATGATCACCTATTATCTGTCACTAAAGTGGGGATTTCCGCACTTGCATGTTTTTATAGCCAATCAAATCTATCAAAAATCTCAAAATTGCATTCCATTGGCTGAAAGTGGGGAAAATCTAAAATCTAACAAATTGGTGCCATTTCAGATTGAGAGACGTGGACGAGAGGTAGAAGAATGGCGACAGCAATGGAGGCGGAGACGCGCAAGCAGCTTCCGCAGCGCAGCTCACGTGGCACGCGCATCCGGCAGCTCATCGGCGAGGAAGCAGAGGCGGACGAGTCGTTCTGGGGCCAGGACGCGTGGCGCGAGGACGAGGAAGACGGCGACTACTCGACGGAAGATGGTGCGTGTGCGTCATTTGTGTGTTTTGTGGCGTTTTGTCAACATGATGAAGAGCTGACATGTTTGCTTGTATGGGGTCATACAATTTGATACTGGTTTGTGATATGTAGAGGAAGAGGATGTAGCGGACTCGGACTTTGATGAGCAGGAGAACCCGGACGAAGAGGTCCATGACGAAGATGAGGATGATAACTCACGAAGGCGGGCAGCGAAAACATCGCAGGTGTGTTAACCATAGCAATTTGATCTATGTACATCATGCGATCTCTCAAATGATACTAAATGTGTTCCTATCTTTTTTGTGGCTAGCGTGGCGTATATAGAGAACCAAAGCTAGCGACGCGGAATCTTCTCAAGAAGCCCCGACTGACAATAGCGACGGATGAGCAACCGCTTCATCCTGAGCAACAGCAGCTACAACAACTTTCAGGAACCAGCGGGACGCCCACGACACCATCTGCCGTTTTCCAGTACGAAGCACCACAAGTACGGCGGTCCACTGCGCGCAGGACCTCCGAGTCGTCAGAGCTGCGCAAGAAGATCACAGAGGACGCGGCGCGCCTGGCGTCTGGAGCGAGACGACTCTCAGACTCGAAAACGAACAGCAACAGCAACGGTAATGGCACCAACAACAAGAACCAGCGGCTCACGCAGGCGCAGCTGTTAGCAGAGGCCGTGCGCACCGAAGTGGAGAACATCCAGTCGCTCAGCCGCCTGGAGCAGCTGGAAGAGGAAAAGAAAGCCGAGACCATCACGCCGAAAGCGCCGTTCACAGGTCAGATGGTGCGGTACCACAGCAGGATTGGCGCGCCAAAGACCATCACGTTCCTCAACACGGTCGCGTTTCCGGCGCTTTTCAATCCGCAAAAGCCAAAGAAGCGCGAGCGACCGGCGATGCAGCAGCACGTAGAGCCTGAAGACGACGAAGAGGAGGAGGAGGATGAGGCGCACGAGGACAATGGAGAAGACCAAACACCAGAAGCAAAAGAAGACTAAATGGGATGAGTGGGTGGGAAACTCCAAACTCCAAACAATTGTCCGTGGTTGTATTGGTTGAAGATTCGATGGCAGTGCTCATAGACGCAACAGCAACGCTGATGATAGGGACGGAAAGTACTCCCATTTACTCGGCCTTCTTCTTGGTGGCGATAGCGAGAGCCTTGTTGGTGGCGCCCCAGAAGAGCAGCACTTGCAGCACCAGCGTGCCGTTGAGCAGGATCGCGACACCAAAGCCCAGGAGCTGCACTGGATCACCGGTTTCCTGTGGTAACAACAATGATAGTGACATAGTGTTAGCGATTAGATAGAGAACAAACACAACTCTGAAACGCAATGTGTTCGTACCTGCAGCGTCGTGAAGAGGCGAGCGACGGATCCGCCAAAGTTGAGCACGAGCGTCACGAACGCGAGCTGCCCGGTGTGGCCCTGCTTGAAGTTGGAGAGAATCTGTACAAATAACAATCAACAATGTCGCATTAACTACTGTTCATCGACCCCAATTGCACAAAATACAGCATAACAATTACCATGAGAGAGATAGGTGCCATACCTGTGGGATGCGAGCGACGATGCTGACGGGGATGCCTGCCGAAGCGAGAGCCCACTGGTACTCGGGTGGCGTCATGAGCATGCCCGCCGTGAGCGCGGCAAAGAGCAGCACGAGTCCGAAGCGCGTCACGTACGCGATCTTTGGCGTGTAGTACGCCCAGAGCAGCAGCACGAGCACGACGTTCTGCACGAGGATCACGAGGTTCTCGCCCCACGTGCTCACTGGGTAGCCGCGCAGCACGTTATAGATCGTGCTTGACACGTAGAGCAGCACCTCCATGTAGAACGACGCCGGCGTGAGCCCCGTGACGTCCTTGGCACTCAGGATCTTGAGGATCTGCGGCAGCTTGAGGATCAGGCTGCCCGTGATGATCGCGTAGCCGAGCGCCTTGCTCACCACGAGCTTGATGCACGCGACGTTGACGAAGTCGTGCTCGGTGAAGAACGCGTCAAAGCATGCGGGCGTGAACACGCCAAACACGAGCTCCGAGCTCTCATTGGTGGTGGTGGAGGCGGTGGTAGCGACGGTAGTGGCGACGAGCGCCACGAGCAGCAGCAGCGCCGTAGACAGGAGCTTCGCGGCCATTCTCTCTCGCTCAAACGGGGAGCTTTGAAGCTTTCTTGCTGCTGGATTGGGAATGACATGAGGGGTTGACACTCGGGTGTCAAAAAATGATTCGTGCCAAAACATGGCATGAAGCAGTAAGTCAGTACTAACATACGGTTCGACAGTATATTTGCGTACACTTTACGGTGTGTTTATAAATATTTCCCGAAAGAGGGTTGACATTGGTCAATTGTGTTCTAAAACAGGTAAATAGTAATAATCCTCCTGTTGACTCGGTTTTTATATATGAAAGCTCCTTATTTAAACCAAGAGAAAACAAAGTTGCCATCTCAAAGCTGCATCGTGCCAAATTGCATGACAAGACCAAGGTAACACCATGAACCAGAACGACTTCCGCGCGCTGCTGAGCGCCAAGTCCCGTGGGGGCAGCGGCGATGGCTCCAGTCGTAGTGGCGGCAGCAAAGGCGGTGACGGCGGAGGCTTTGGCGGCAAGCGCAACATGACCGAGTCGGACCTGGACGAGATCCGCAAGCTGTCCAAGAAGCCCAAGAAGAAAGGCAAGAAGCCTGCCAAGGGCAAAGCGGGAGATGACGACGATGCGGATGCGACCAGCAAGAAGAGCACTGGTGGCGCTAACGTGTCCACGTACCGCGACCGAGCAGCAGAGCGGCGACAGGGCGTCAACTCGGACATGGTCGACGCCGACGAGTACGCGCACTTTGACGCCGAGCAGACTAAGTTCCTCGGCGGCGACATGGAGCACACGCACCTCGTGAAAGGGCTCGACTTTGCGCTCTTGTCGCAGCTCAAGCGCGAGAAGGAGAAGCTGCTGCAAGCCACAAGCGCAGCGCAAAAGCAGCAGCAGCAGAGCAGCAGTACCAGCTATGGGCAGGACAACAAGTCAACATCGTCACTGTCCGAGAAGCTCACGTTCAAGTCCCGCGTGGGTCGCTTGGTGTATTTCCACGCGGTGCAGAGTAGCGCCGTGTCATCGATGCTGCCGTCATCGCGCGCGTCCGAGCATTTCCTCCCCGGGCGAATGTACTACACGTTCAACCTGAACGCATCGGAGATTGAGAGCGTGCCTGTGATCGTGCAGCGCAGCAAAGAGGATTGCCCCGAGCCTGACGATGTTGTCAGTGGGATGGTGGGCGAGCTCGTGATCTCGAAAGTGGGCGAAGTGCTCAGTAGGAGCAGCAAGCGTCATGGTGGGGGTGCTGATGGGGTGAAGAAGCTTCGAAAGAAAAAGAAACACACTGAAGCTGCAGAGAATAGGGGTGATGGTGATGAGGATGATGAAGACATGTTTGCAGATCCAAAGTCTACTAGTGCTGCTGCTACAGGTCCTGTTATGCAGGACGAGAGCGACGATGAAGATATTTTCCCTGAAGTTGGTGAATACGTTCCAATCCATGCACGTGCAGAAGAACAAGAAGAGGAAGAAACAAAGTCCAGCCATGAGTCACACACAGATAGCAAGTCAACGCCTGGGTACTTCAGCAACTTGAGCGCGTCGATCAGCGCAGCAGAGCAAGCCGAGAAGAAGCGTGAAGAGGAAGCCGAGCATGCGTGGAAGCAGACGATCCGGAAAGTGGTGGCGACCCAGTCACAGGCTGAGCGAGAGAAGAAAGAGCGCGAGCGCCAAGAAAAAGAGGCGCAGGCAGGGTCGCAGATCGACGAGTACTCGGAGTGCTATCCAGAGTACCAGGCTGGCGCAGCTCTTGACAGTGAGGACGATGAAGAGAAGCCTCGCAAGGGGGTCGACAAGGACGACGTGACGGCGGAGGACGCTGCGACCGAGAAGACCCGGCGCCGGAAGCAGAAGCAGGGCAACAAGCTGCAGAACGACCTGGAGAAGATCAACAAGGTATGTGATTGTGCTGTCGTATGGTGCTGATGATGGATCGAAGGTCGTGAGCTAGACTGACGTAACACCGTTTTCCATTTTGCTTTCCCATCATGTTGTGTGAACAGATCCTGGAGACCAAGAAATAAGTAAAGTTCGCCCAAATCTGTGATAATTAATTATGGGAGGGAAGTTCCTGATCTTTTACGTCAAATATTTTGGATCAGATCGTTCTGCGATTGAATATGACAGGAATATTCTCCAACACACTGTATAAATGAATATCCAACATGCATTCATTTAGAGAGGTTTATTCGGATTGCGTTGGTTCTGGTGCGGTTCGCGGTTCAGCGGGACCGGTCCGCCTCCCAAATGCTTCTCTTTCAGTCCATTGGTTGTCATGGCTTGGCGGGTCCAGCGGCAAGTTAAGCCTTATTTAATGGTGGTTGAGCAACTGAACCCCTAGTCGTTCCAACATAGTGGATTCAAGTCAACCGCTCGTCTCAATGCCGCCTCACCCCGATTTGCGCTCGGATTTAGCGCGCGCGATCTACTTTTTGCGGGTGTGCGCGGAGCAATGGCTCGGGCTTGCTCGCTTTTCGCGTCGCGCGTCCTTGGTTCGCCCCGACCCGCCTCGCTCGCTTATCATATTTTTTGAGTGGTGTGCCTGGTACTAACCAACTACTGCATAAAGGTGCGTGGCGCGGCTTGCTTGCGCTTTCTCTTCTCGATGCATGCGGCAATGGATGGCAATGGCGACGGTGGTGATGTGGAGAAACAGCAGGGGCGGGTGCAGTGAGTGCACAGGGGGAATGCAGATCAACAACAGCGCAGACAGATTTGAACAACACCAGCCAGTCAATCATTCCGACAATGCGTGTCAACAGCTCCGTAGCTCTTGGCGATGGATACAGAGAACAGACAGCCAGTGCAGTACGCCTATGGAGATTGCTTGCGTCCCGCTCCCCCTCGTCCGTCCGTCTTCCGCGAGCCTCCCGCCATTGATTGCCACTGCCATTGTGCCAGCGAATGAACACGTTTTATGACTTTGAGCATAATGACTGATTTGTGCTGTTCGTTTTGCGAAATTGCAGGAAAATGGCTGACGAAATTGCTCTCGCTCGTGAACGCCTTAAGGCCAAGTTCGGTGACGTCCGTACCGGTGGAAAGGGCTCGGTGCGCCGAAAATACAAGGCCCCACACAAGGTCACCGCCGCGGACGACAAGAAGCTCGACGCGGTGCTGAAGAAGCTCGGCACGACCCCTATCCCAGCGGTTGAGGAAGTGAACCTCTTCAAGGCCGACGGCCAGGTGATTCATTTCGTCGCGCCAAAGGTGCAGGCCGCGATCTCCGCCAACACGTTTGCGGTCTCGGGCCACAGCTCGACCAAGTCGCTCCAGGAATTGCTGCCAGGCATTATCAACCAGCTCGGCCCAGACAACCTCGCGAACCTGAAGCAGATCGCGGAATCGTACACCGCCGCCCAGAAGGCCGCCCGCGCCGCCGCCGGTGAGGAGGAGGATGACGATGTCCCAGACCTCGTCGACAACTTCGAAGATGTGAGCCAGCAGGACTAAGCCGCTTCTGGATCTCTCTTCCAGCAGCAGCCCGGGTCGTTGATGTGTTATACTAGCTAGTCGGTTGGATTCCGCCTTTTTTTTCGTTCGCGTCTTCTCTCTTTTGGGAGGAAGCGGGGCTTAACACGTTTCTTAACAAGGAAGAAAACCCAGTACGAAATAGTACTCCAGGCATCTCAAAAACAAACACACACACCGTGCGGAATCACACGCCATGCGCGTTGCGTTGCTTGCTTGCTTGCCTTCGTTGTTGTTGCTTTGGCTTTGGTTCTCATCACTTTCGTGGTTGTTGCTGCATTTGAACTTGCGATGAGAAATGACATCCCAATAGGCATGGACTTGGCAGTCTCCTCAGCTGGAACTTGGATCACAATGGCTTCACTCAATATATCGATCTCCCCTCGCCAGTACGCTGTTGCCTTCACTTCACAGACCAAAAGCGAGCTCCACATTGAACCCCATACGATCATAATACTTTCTCACATGCTTGATTTTGATTTTGAGGCTCTGAGGCGTCCTCGGGGCTGGCCAGAGTATCCTGTCTTGCAGTTGGTGCTGCAAGCATTACGGAAACATCTTCAAGCCAAACCATCGGAATAGCGGCAGCAGCAGCACTCGTGGTGCTGTGATTTGCGCTGCGTCAAGCATCAGGAGGTTTTTGGACACACACCGTGAGCTGGTTTTGGAGTGTTGTTCGCATCGAACGTTGTCTTGTGACTTTGGTGAAGTATCTTCAGCTGTTGGTCAGTTCTTCACAAAGATCAGTGTAACCAATTCATTATCATCTCCCCAAATCAAGGCGACAAGTGAGCAGCAGTGGCAGGCAGCGCATGCATTACACGAGATCAATGATACATCTGATTAACTGGAAGTGCCCTGGCAGTCAGGTAACAAACGACGAAGGTAAGCCGCAGCGAATGATGCTGGTATCCATTGCCGCCAAGTCACCCCACTCACTCGCTCACTATATGGATCTCTTGTTATCCGCGTCTCTGGGTCTCTAAACAGTAGTTGGCGAGAATCAATCTATTCCTTGACGGTCACGATCGCCTTCTTGAAATCCTTCTCCTTGTACACATACTTGCCTCGGAATGCGCGCTTAAATTTACCTGCGTCCATCATAATATTCACACCAACCGCATTAGCACAGCGCCACACTTCCATGTACAAACGCGCGTACACACACAATAACAAGCACGCACCTTCATAGTTCATGGTGTTGACCTTGAGCACCGGGATGTTGTAGACCTTGGTCAGGTACTCCTTGATGTCGTGCTTGGTGTAGTTGGGCTCGACGCGGAAGACGTACTGGTTGTCGCGCAGGCGCGTGCGCGCGTTCTTACCCATGAAGGTGATTGCCATGTTGGGGAATTTCAAGCGGTTCCACACCATCGTTCTCGCTGCGTCGCGTCGCTTGACCTGCTTGCTGCTTGCTTTCCTTCTCAGCGTTCACGCGGCTTTGGGCTCGCTTTTCTAATGGCGCGAGCGCCAACACCCAACGGCTCAGCGGCGGCCATTTTCCGCCAATAAAATTATTTAGTGATATTTTTCAGCCAATAATAGAATATGCATGGTTTTGACCAATGAGAACGATTTGTAGCTCCTCGGTTGTTTTGCTTTGTATTTTGCCAAGCAGATATTGAGGGGAAAACGAAAGATGGCGCGACCGGGCAAGTGCTTCGAGTGCGTGCTGCAGGGTGAAGTGGTGCGTTTGGATGAGCGTCTCCGCGGTTGTATACGCGTGAATGTGTATCTGCTAATAGTGTTGATCATGTGTATGTATGTCTCTGGTGTGTGCTGGCTGTGTGCGCGTACAGAACTTCAAACACTTTCCAACGTTCGTTGAGCGGCTGCGCGGATTGTGCGGAGAAAGCGTCGTCAAGGTACTGATTGTAGCTTATGAAGCGCATGCGTAGCGTGCGTGGTCATCGATCTAGCAGCTAACAGTGTATGTGAACTTGATGCTGCTGCTGTTGTTGATGTGTACGGCGGTGGTCGAGCAGGAAGACATTGCGTACAAGGAGTACGTGTACAACTTTGATGACAAGTGCCCCCAGTATATCCAAGGTACATATGCTCTTATGGGATTGCTATATTTGATCGAAGCTTTACTCATGCCTCCAGGTTTGTATCGTAACGCAATATCACAGGTGTGCCTCACTATGAAGTCCGCGCGCGTCACGTGTTCTCGGGCTCGACCACTTTCCAGGGCGAACCCGTGGAGATGCCGCTCGAGGGTGGTCAGAAATGGTCAGTGACGCCTTTTAACTATCGTACAATCACATTGTGCTATAAACTCATATTGTGATATGCTGTGTATGATAGGGAGCTGAGGTATATCGGACGCTGGGAGAGGAAGAAGATGTCGGAGCAGGTCGGCAGCATGGCGCTTGGCGTGCCGTTCCGCAGTCAGATCGCGGTCTCTGTGAGCCAGAACGTGCGGCCATTCCTCAACACACTGGGCTTCCGGTATGCATTGGATGCTATATGTGTGAGCTTTCTAATGTGAAGTGGTCGGTTGCTAATGATAATGTGGATGTTTGTGCTGGCAAACAGTCATAGCTACCGGTACATGCGTCTTGGCACGCGTTGGCAGCTGTCGAATGGCATCACCATCGAGGCCACGAGAATGAAAGCGGTATGGTGCTTGTTTTTCTTGATTGTTGGCGTTGTTTTGAACTAGGTGTCTAACTTGCGCCTGTTTCTGTCTTTTTCCAGCTTGAGAATGAAGACGAGAAGGACGAATACCGACTGGTGGACCTCGAGAACCTTCGCGTCGAAGCGCTTCTTGTGGAGATCTTCGCGCTCACGACGGACGAGAAGATCGATGAGGCCTCGCAGAAGATCCGCCGCTTTGCCGTGGACCTGGATCCGTACTTCATCGAGCGTCCGTCGGAAGGGAAGGAGATTCTCCACAGCACGGCAACTCTGGCAGCCGAAGTGCGCCGAAAGCGTCCACGTCCATAGGTCTCTCACTGAGAAATTGGATGGTAGATCAAGACATGCGCAGCGTGCATGCGAGCAAGCAATGTCGATGCAATTGGTCCCATCTTTCTTGGGGCAGCTGTAAGCCTCGCTCTAATACGATGCATATTAAATACTCATGTGGACGCTGAAACAAAGAGAAGTGTATTGTACGCACTGCAATAGTTAGTTGTCAAATGCAGGATCATTAGAAGTGAACTGGATGGTGGTGGTGATTGTTGTCATCTGGTGGCAGGCATTCTGTCTTTCAATTGCAATCGCAGCCGAGCCCACCAGAGTTGTCGTAACTCAGCGGTGGTAAGCTGGTCAGGCGGATAATATCGTCGTCTTTTCGTCTCGTAGTACCTTGCTTCTCTTCACTAGATTCGTCTTTAGCGCCATCCCCAGCAAGCAGTGATGCATTGTGCTTCGGAGCAGCAGCGCGATGGTCCTCAACCATCCGATCGATCAGACACTGGAACGCTTCGTCGACGGAATCGCCGTTCTTCGCGGACGCGCGGAACCACTCGACGATCCCATTTTTCGCGACGCACTTCTGCATATTCACGCCAATATTCAGCGCGCCGACGATGTCTTCGAGCAAGTCACTCTTGTTCGCGACCATCACCACGGGGATACTCTCACCGTCGTTCAGGTCGCGCGCGCACATGTCGATCTCGCTCTTCCAGTTCACGACTGCGTCGATCGTGTTCTCTCGTGTGATGTCGCACACGATGAGCGCGCCTTTTGCTTCTCGGAAGTATGCGCGCGTGAGTTTCGCGAAACGGTCTTGGCCCGCGATATCCCAGAGCTGGAGACTGATCTTGAGCTGCTCGTCGTACTCGATGATCTTCTCCACAAAGTCAGCGCCGATTGTGCTCACGTAGTTTTCCGAAAACTCTCTCGAGACAAACTGGCGGATCGTGCTGGTCTTCCCACATCGCGCGTTGCCGACGATCAGCACTTTCATGATCACCGTCTCTTGGTGTGAGCCTTCCGAGCTGCTAGAATCGCTTACAGATTCCCTGTTGCCACTATCCGAACCACTCTCTGAAGACCCATCCGAGTAATCGGAATACTGCGCGAGCATGGCGTCGATCTCTTCTTTCGTAGGTCCGCTCGCATTCTCTAGCTCTGCGAGTCGCAGTCGCACTTCCTCAATGTCCATCTTCGAGTAGTCTTCGTCATTGTAGATGTTCGTTGGCAGTGTCACATCCACGTCGTCACCTTCACCATTGTCACTGCCACCTTCATACTCACCACCGCTCAAACTCCCGTCACCATCATCGTCGTCATCAACTTCTTCCAGCACGTTGTCATCTTCTACGCACTCGCTATGTTGTGTGGCTTCGCGTTCTGAGCCGTCCTGGCTTATGCTCGCGTTCTCGCGCTGCTCCGCCATGGCGCGCGCCAGGTCGCTGTTGCGATGCGTCAGAAACGTTGGGCGGGGGCGGTCGGCGCCAGTAGCTGCTACGGCGGCGCCGGCTGTCGGGAAGAGCGTGCTGCTGCGCATGTTTTCTCTCTTGTGTGGCGAAGCTGCTTCCTGGATGGAGCTGCTGGACTTAAGGAAGGTGGCGTCGTGCGCGTGTGTGTGCGTTGCACTTGTGCTTCAGAAATGCCCTTTCGCAATTGTACCTGCTCAAGGCACACAACACCTTTGAAGAGGAAAGTTCAGTGACCATCACTCTTTGTTCCCTTCTTCTTTTTAGCGAATAAAATTTCTCTATTTGTATTTATAACCAATCGTCACCACCCATTTCGCCTCAATAAAAACGAAAGTTCAATTATGCAAAGCCAAAACGAATCTGTTTTTGACTTTCAGTTTGTAGGCCATTTCTCACCGATTTAGAAGAAATTTGAGCCCAGCTGAGCAAAGCAATTGCTTTATTACAAGGCGAGCGGGAATCCATCACCTTCCTCACAATCATGGCGGACCGCGCGAGTCTGCTGGCGCTCCAGCTGAGCTGCCGCGGCAACGCGCTGCGCGAACGCATCCTACGCGACCTCGTGTCCTTCGCGGAGGCGCGTGGCGAGCTGCAGCAGCTGCAGAGCCTGCCGAAGACGCCGAAAGGCGCGCCGATCGACTGGCTGCGGCTCTACGAGGAGGTTGTCGCGCGCGGCGGCTACCAGCTCGTGTCGCGCCACAAGCGCTGGGCCGAGATTATTGCGAAGGGGTGCATGGACATCGACACCATGCCCTACGCTATCGCGCTCTACTACGAGCAGTACGTGCGAGGTCTATGCCTTTAAAGGTGGTTGTACATGTATGAGATGAATGTATCCCTTTAACATGGTGTGGCTTGTCAAACAGATACCTGTACGCATTTGAAGAGAAGCAGCTCTTTGGACGCGACCTGCCGCTGAACCCTGCGAATGCCAGTGTCCTACCTGCGAAGCGCAACGCCGACGACGAGCGCATCGCGACCGCGAGCGAGCTCCAGGAGGCGCAAAACATGGGCGGCACGTCGCTGCCGCACCCGTCCAAGCGGCTCAAGGTCCAGCGCAGCACGCAGCCGAGCCCCGATCTAGGCACGATGCACGGCATCGTGATGGCGCTCGACTCAAACATTCCGGCAGAGGTGCTCCAGGCGATCAACCTGTTGAGCGTGTTGTCGTACGGTAACCCGAACGACCCTGAGAGTGAGCTGCTGATCGACAGCGTGCCGGGTCTCCTGGATGCGATCTACCGCCAGCTACAAGAGTGCGCGCTATTGCCGCATCAGCTGATGAAGAACGAACTGGAGGACACGCTGACCCAGCGAGCGCGTCGGAGACTGCTGAACATCGCCGAGGACGTCGGACAGCGCGAGCTGCTGGACGCGCGCGGCCTGCTGCTGCTCAACATTCTGCGCAACCTGTCGATGGTCGCGGAGAACGAGAAGCTCATCGCGGACCACGAAGAGATCTGCGTGTTCTTGATCCTAGTGCTGCGCACGATCGACCAACGCAGCACCAAGAACCATGAGATCGGCGACCACGCACTCGATATTCTCTGCAATATCTCAAAGCGCATCGACTTTTTGTCGCTGCACCCGCCCGCGAAGCTCGAGACGTGGCACCCGCACCACCAACTGTCATCGCACCTGTGGAAGAAAGAGAAATTGCTGCCGCTCGAGTGCTTGCTGCAGCAGCTCGCACGCATGTTACTGCAGCCACAGCTCAAGCGCTCGGTGCTGCTGCGCACATGCGAGTTGTTCTGCAACGTGTGTCGTGACGTGGCGATTCGTCCTGCGCTCGCAACGAGTGCCACGCTTCGCGACCCGGCGCTTTTGAACCGTGTCGTGGGCTTGCTCGCGTGTTCGCGACAGGATTTTGGTCCTGCGGGTTCGAGGAAGAAGCAGCAGGGCGGGATCCAGGTCGTCGACGAAGACTACGACATGGACGATGACGACGACGACGACCAGGATGACCACGATGGCGACGAGAACAGCAAGTGGCCCGCGCCGTGGGAAAGCGACGGGTACCCTTCGGGCGTGGGCATGGGCGTGGTGTATGTGAGTCCCGAGGGTAATCGCAACGTGAACTCGAGTTCGAATGACGCCAACTCAAAGATCGACCACGAAGTCCGTGATGCGGCGCTCGAAGTGCTCTTTCGACTTTCCGACACGGACGATGCCGCCAAGGTTTGTTTGTCTATGTCTACACACGTATTCGTATGGCGAGCTAGCATTGTGATCACTCTGGATGAACTAACTTGTCATTTTGTCCTGTCAACAATTCGATAGCTGCGCATGGCCAAGCACCCGAATTGCCTCTTCCGAATCACGACAGTGCTGACCTCCTGCATCGGCCGCGTACGTACTTTGCCTGTTGTATGTGGCGCATATTACCCAGTCCTTCTAATGTTGTTGTGAATATGCTGACATGATTGACTGATTCGTGTCTGCCAATGAAGCCCGAGGCGTCTCGGATAGCGGTCGCGATCCTGTGCAACATCTCGATGAACCGCGACACGTTCGCGTACTTTTTGCCGATCGAGCGCGATCTCATCCTCGTCGCCTGCTCGGACCGCAGCGTCTCCGATATTTTAAACAACGTCGTCGCGGACGTCTACGGCATGCACTCGCTTTAAGGAACAGACGCTGGCTGGAAGTGGCTATTTGCTATGGTACCTATCCCAATTAGCGCCAATAAACATGAGGGGGAACATTGTGGAATGCAATGGGTGTGTGTTTTGTTCTTCTGTTTCTTTTCTTTCTTGATCTTTAAAATGGGTCTACAGCAGCGAGGCAAACAAACGTCCTTGTGTTATGGTCTTCGTTGTCATTCAGAAGCGAGCGGTGATACGCCCGCCGATGGGTATCTCTCCTCTCTTTCAATCGATTTCCCAAGCGCTCTCTACGCTTAGAAGCCGAGACCAGTGAGCCACTTCTTGATGTCTCCCACGTGGTCGCCGGCGACCTCGAGGCGGCCGGGGCGAACCGCCACCTCCTTGCCTAAACACACCTTGGACATCTCGGCGCGGAGCTCCTCCTCGTCGCCGTTGAAGCGGCGCAGGATGGTCAGCACGCGCGTGCGGCCGTTTCTGTAATCTCTGTACACCGGAAGCTGCAAGCCCAGCGCCGTGCGCTTGACGTAGAACGGCAGGTTCGGCAGCGGCTCCTCCGGCGCAGGCGACCAGCCGTTGAAGCTCACCTTCTCCGGCTCATACGTCGGCGCGTACTTGAGCGGCGGCACCTCGACCTCCTCCTGCGGCTGGCGCTGCAGCGCGCGCAGATTCGCCGGGTGGCGCGTCTTGCGGCGGATCTGGCGGTTGCTGGCCACGCGCTCGATAGCGTTCGCGCTCACCAACACGCGGCGGGAGAACATGACGATGGAGCTGCTCGCTTGTTGTCGACCTGGAATCTCTGCGGCTTGATTGCCAGGCGTCTTTGCTGCCGTTCGATTGGCCTCTGGATGGCTGTGAATTTTTTCAAAAAAATGGTCGCGGCGGGTTGTTTTGAAAATTCCAGAAAATGTAAAAAAGGAAAATTGGTCCGCTCTTTCTTGTTGTTTGTAAGTGGACCAATTTATTTATTTTTTGGTTCGTTTATTTGTTCTATTTGCAAAAGTAGAACCTGTTCAAGTAGTGACTTGGAACTTTGCAACTAATTGCGAAATGGTTCCACTTTTATGTAAAAATATCCATTTTAATCTTCTCAAACGACATCATATTTGAAAGAGCCTATAGTATATTTATAAATTGAAGCAACCAACACAGTAAAGTGTCGATTAATTTTGAAAGAGAGTTTAAAAAACGGTCGTCCTAGTTGGCGTGCGACACACCAAACTCCGAGCGATAGCCCTTGATCACCGGCAGGAACGCCGCGTTCGGGTCCGACGCCGGCGCCACCTCCAGGAACGCCACCAGGTTGTCCAGGTTCGCGATGCTCACGACCGGGATACCGTACGCTTCCTTTACGCGGTCGATCGCCGAGCGCGTGTCCGTCACCGACACCTTCTCCTGGCGGTCGAGCGAGATGCACACACCCGACACCACGGCGTTCGTGTGCTTCAGGATGTCCATCGCCTCGGTGATCGCCGTGCCCGCAGTGATCACATCGTCGATGATCAGCACACTGATATTAAGACACGTACACACATGAGCGGCATTAATAAATCACAATCACAACCATAAACGCACTTTGAGACAATACAACAAACGTACCGCTTGCCGGTCATGTCGGCGCCGACGAGCGAGCCGCCTTCGCCGTGGTCCTTAGCTTCCTTGCGGTTGTACGCGAACGGCAGGTCGATGTCGTACAGCTCGGAGTACGCGATCGCGACCGCCGCCGACAGCGTGATGCCCTTGTACGCAGGGCCAAAGAGCACGTCGAACTCGATACCGCTCGCGCGGATCGCCTGCGCGTAGAACTTGCCCAGCTGACCCAGCGCGCGGCCCGTGCGGAAGAGCCCCGCGTTGAAGAAGTACGGGCTCTTGCGGCCAGACTTGAGTGTGAAGTCGCCGAACTTGAGCACACCGAACGAGAGCGCAAACTTGATGAACTCGCTTTCGCGCGTGCTGATGGCGACGGCAGAGGACGAAGCAGCAGCAGCGGCCACCTTGGTTTTGCGCACCGCGTTGATGGCGTCACGGAGCGACTTGGCCGCTTCCTCCGGATTCGCAGCCTTCGAGATGCCACGCGACACCGGGACGAGCATGCCGTAGCCGTCCGCCGAAAGACCGGCGAACACGGCTTCTTCGAGGTTGCCGCCCTGCGCGCCAATGCCAGGCGCGAGGATCCAGAGGTTCGGCGTCACCGCGCGCACGCGACGAAGCGCCTCAACATCGGTCGCGCCAACGACAAGGCCGACGTTGTCTTCCGAGTTCCACTCCTGGCACTTGAGCGCGACCTCTTCAAAGAGAAGACGCGACGAAGCACCATTCGACGAGACGCTCAGCGTCTGGAAGTCGTTCGCACTCGGGTTCGAGGTCTTACAGAGCACAAAGCAACCGCGCTCCGGGCGACCGCGGATGAACGGGTCGATCGAATCCACGCCCATGTACGGCGCGAGCGTGATCGCGTGCGCGTCGAGCTGGTTGAACGCCGACACGGCGTACGCCGCCGCCGTGGTGCTGATGTCGCCACGCTTGGCGTCCAGCAACACGGGGATGCCCGCCGGGATCGCCTTGATCACCGTGTGCAGCGCCGTGATGCCCTCGGCGCCGAACGCCTCAAAGAACGCCGAGTTGGGCTTGTACGCCGCCGCCACCGCGTGGGTCTGCGCGATCAGGTTGAGGCAGAACTGCTGTGCGGCCGCGGCCGTGGGCTCTGGCAGCTCGGACGTGTGCGGGTCCAGGCCCACGCAGAGCAGTGAGTCGATGGCGTCCACGCGCGCGCGCAGCTGGGCGAAGAAGCTCATGATGAGAAGGAGGAGTGGTGCTGCTGCTTGGGCGCTTCTCGTTGTTCTTGCGCTCGTGGCCGCTGGTTTTGGAATGGCATCACGATGAGATGAGATGCTCCACCACACAAAAGAAAGACTCGACAAAAAAAGCAATAAGGCGTGATTTGAGTATCGTGATTGGCTGAAATGTGTTTACTTTGAGGGTTATGATTGGCTTAAATGTGCTTTGTTCTTACAAAGTGAATTTTATTGATTATAAGCACTTTGTTGAAATTATAAAATGCTTTTCTGGAGTGGCTTGGCCACATGGCGGCGACGCTGGTTGCTTGCATCTGCGCATGCCTTGCCAGCATGGCGTCCTGGTTCGATTGCAAAATGGATTATAACTCGTGTTTGCTCGCGTGCGTGTGTATTTTATATTTTAGATGGCGCTTCTTTCCCTTTCTAACAAACTGGCGAGCTCTCTGTTCATAATCTGGCATTCTCATCGTCGTCGTCCTCGCTTTCCTCATTGATGTCATTTCCCTTGTCAAAAAAGCTCAATCTTCACATTCCCCCTCGACCACCTCTCGCGCCAAGTATATTCGCCTTTGACACATCACCGCCACGGAAGAAACACAGCGTCACGTACGAGCGAGAGGCTTGGTAGAGGCAAGCAGGGAAATCACTGACGGCTGTTGCTCCATTCTTGCGTTACTCATTTTCCCTTCATGTCCTTGTTTACACCTGGTAGCCGCGCTTGGAGGAGCCTGCGAGACGGTCGACCACGTCGCTAATCACGGGGAGACTCAGCACGGTGCCGACCACGGGCGTCTGCCGCAAGAACGCGACGGCAACTGGGAAGAACGAGCCAAAGAGGTTGAGGAAGCCAAACGTCTGTATGATCATGCCGATGATCGGCCAGCGCAACATCACGAGCACGATACCACCCAAAAAGCACACGATTCCGCGCCAGCGCTCCTTGCGTGTGAAGAAGCGGATCGTGCGCGTGAGCCCGATCGTGAGCGCGAGCCCGCAGAGGAAGAGCACGTCGCCGAGCGCGAGCAGCGCCGCGTCGAAGAAGAGCAGCACGCCGAGCAGCAGGAACGCGAAGCCGATGCCCAGCAGCAGCGTGCCGATCTTGCGGTTGTCGTCCAGCATCTTCCGTCTGTGTGGCTCTCTGTCGCGCTCAACTTGTTCTGCTGTGGTGCCACTTAGTCGCCTACTTGGAGCTTCGCGTACACTGTATTGCTTGTTCACGTGAGCGTGATCGATCGTCCTTCACAGACAAAATGGGGAGGGAAGAGACAAACTTGCGCTGGAGTGATTTCATTGGCCGTTAATAACAGCTGACGCTGAGTAATTTCATTGGCCAATTATTGTTGAGGACGTTGAATTCATTGGAAGAAATCGACCGAGAAATATTAGCAAAACAAGGACTGGAATTGCAGGATGGTTTCAAATGCAGGCACAGCTAGCATATTTGCTGGCAAATCACGATGGCTGGCGACTAAAAAGCTCACTCTTGGCTCAAATTCACTATTCTAAATGGCCATAGTTTAACCAAGAGATGAGGCGGTTGCGATTCGTTACATCACGCAAATGAATCACGCAAACGTCAGCACCAAAAAGGCTGCTCTCCAGAACGATGGGCTCTGGCTGGAGGGATCATCAACGAGGAGCTCCATGGATCTTACGCCATCCATCTGACCTCTCTTTGTGTGCAGCTCCTCAGCTCTATGGTAGCAACATGGAAACGCCGAAAAAGCACAATGGGCGCCGCGCGCGTAAAGCTAAATAGTCTACACCTTGGTTATGTTTTTCTTATAATCCTCCGCCTCCAGGTCCGAAGCAAAAAAGCCCCCACAAAAAAAGATCTAGAGCCGCCCGAGCGCTGTTCCTGCTGGCCGCCGTCAGTGCCCCCATGCAAATCTAATTGCTCGCGAGCTTGTGGCTGCCACGCCTCCCAAAAAACGATCTTTCGCGCTCTTCCTCTTCTAATAGATCTCGGACGAGGATGACGACGACGCTGCAGACAACAGCACGAGGCCATCATCCACTTGCGCGCTCAGAGACGACTCGTCCTCGTCCTGGCTCTCGTCGGTCGCCACATCTTCGTTGTCGGACAGGGACGCAGACGACGACGGTGTCGACAATGGTGAGGACGAGGACGAGGACGCGTCCACGAGCTTGACGCCGTCCGGGAGCAAGTGCGCCATCCGCATCGCCTTCGCCGTTAAATACCCCTGGCTGTGCTCTCCGCCCTTGATGATGACAGGCAGACGGCCCTCCACGACTATAGATAACTGGCTCAGCAACCGGATCTTGCGCGGGTTGTTCGTGAGCAGCCGGATCGACTTGATGCCCAGGTCCTTCAGGATCGCCTGCACGGGCTCGTACGAGCGGTAGTCGTCCTTGAATCCGAGCACGCGGTTCGCGTCCACGGTGTCGAGCCCCTTCTCCTGCATCGAGTACGCCATGATCTTGTTTGCGAGCCCGATGCCGCGTCCCTCCTGCGGCATGTAGATCACCACGCCACCGTGCTTCTTTGTGTACTCCTTGGCGAAATGCAGCTGCTCCTTGCAGTCGCACTTGAGCGACCCAAACACTTCGGACGTGAAGCACTGGTCGTGCACGCGCACCGGAACGCCCGACTTGCCCTTCACGTCGCCCGAGATCATCGCGATCGGCTCGCTCTCGCGCAGAGATCCCTTGGCACGGTACGCGCGCACGCGGAACACGCCCTCGGTCGTCGGCAGCTGCGTCTCCGCCACGAAATTCGTCTCGATGTCGTCGCCCAGGCACGTGAGCCCTGGCGCGTCGGAGTCGACGCCGGGCGGGCCGTCATGGTGGTCCGCCAGCTCCAGCGCGGCCGGCGCACTCTTCTTCGTCTTGGTGGTGGTTTCGCGGGTCATGGTGTGTGTGGTGTTCCTACGGCGTCGGGCAGTTGGTCTGAGCTGAGCTGCTGGCGGGGGCGGGCGGTGGTACGGAGGACGAAGGGAGAGGGGGTCACAGGTTACACTATGATACACGCTCACTCGCTCAACAGAGGGGTGCGGAGTCAGTGCTAAATGCGAGAGTGATCAGCGTACGCGTCGCCCTTTGTATCTGCGTGACTGAGCGCGTGGGATCGATTACAAGACTGCGCCTCTGCTTTGTGCGCGGCCAGCGGCATGCGCCGTTCACGTTGGTTCCACACAAGAGAGGCCTCGTAAACCTCACCAAACCGATACAAATGTGGGTCGCATGTTTTTGAAGAGGGTATCAGATATCGCAGTGATTACGTAGTAGTTGCCTCGTTTATGCGACCTCCAACCACAACCTCCCGGCCGAGAGGAAGCACAGTATTGAAAACTGAGGAGGGCTTTTGCAGTTGGGAGAGCTGGCAATTCATGCAAGCAATGCAGTAGCCTGCAATTGCTGCATGTTCATGTTGGTCCCTACCGTGAAGCGCGCATGGCACACGGGGATCAACCGAGAAGACTTGCATGGCTCTGCTAGCCCCGCGCCACCGCCTCCAGTGGTTTCCCCAACGAAGTGAAACGGCTCTGCGCGCGCCGTCGCAGAGCGAGACAGATGATAGTCACAATATAACATTTGAGAGGTTTGTCGTGAGAGGTGCAAAGAGTTATTGTCTCTCGGATGAGTGAGTCGCAATCGAAGGAGGGCTTTGGTTTACCAATCGCCATAAGCCGGCTTCATAGCCGATGATTATGGGTCGAGCTTCAAAACCCAGGAGCAGATCATGTGAAACAGCAGGAAATCTGGGAAGCGAAGCAGAGGAGACAGCGTCATTTGCTTTTAACCCACCAATTATAATGAGCGAAATCATCCGATTTCAATCAGATGATTTCGCTTGAGTCGCGAGCGTCCGGGTAAATTGTAAAGTTCCCAAATTTTTTACCATGCAGATTTATTTTGAAGAGGGTGCGTTGAGTATAAATTCACTTTGCGTATTATGTATGTTTTTGTAACTTAACAACTGATCAACTCATTCGCCCTTCCTATTCCAAAACAACCATAATGGTGTACAGCAGAAAAGCCATGTGTGACACGCCGATCCTTGATTCCCCACCCATAATTTGTTGCTGCCGACAGAGCCTTGTTGATTGCGTAGACGGAGTTGACAATCGTTCTTGACGCGCGCTGATTGGCCAGATGGCCGTGATCGCGTCAACCAGCGCCACACACGTTCAACCTTGAAGAGCTCTCTCTGGGCCCACGCTGCCCTCGCAGAGCCCTGCACAAAAGATCTCGAAATGCACTGCGCTGCTTGGACTGCTCTCATGGCGCATGCATGCTCGGCGTCATGTCGATTCGTGATTCGGAACAGCATCTTTTGAGCTGTTTGGTGTTCAGCCATCATCCCTGTCGCCAAGCTCGTATTTCATAACGCTACCGGTATTCAGCGCTGAAGTTGGCCTTTGTGTCTCACAAATGGCGGCAACGTGTGTTGAAGCGGGTGGGTATCGCTCTCTCTCTCTCTCTCTCGCGCGCGCGCACGCTCATTTTCTTATGTGCTCACCAAGCGGCTAACGTTCGTGGGTTCGCTGCTCGCGTTGTTCTTGTAGCTCGCTCGATGTGTGAAGAGCGTACGTGGTTGCCGCTGTTCGGGCTTGCGCTGCTACTCCAGACACCATGAAAGTTGTCTTCCGGCGCCACTGCGAGCTGTCGCTTGAGCAGACGACCAAAGTACACGCTCGGCGCGGCACCGAACACGAACGCCAGGATGCCAACGAGGAACGTGAGCGCACCGATCGTAGGGTATCCCTTCACTTCCAGCAGCTCCCACACGCCAAACGCCAGGTATCCTGTCGTGAAGAGCACGAGCACGATGCGATTGATCTGGATGAGCTTCGAGTAGCCCGCGTAGAGCCCGGTGCAACCAACGAGCGTCGCAAACGCGAAGACAAAGTGGAAATCGAGCACGAGCATTTCGAGAGACGTCATCTTGCGCGCCTCGCAGCTTTGGAAGCACGGCCGCTGCAGCACGAGCACGCCGATGATGACGCAGTAGACGGCGAGCAGCAGGTTGAAGACCACGAGCCAGCCGCGCAAGAACGCCAGGTTTGCCACGAATGCCATCGTGCAGAGCCGCACCAGATATCTCCTTGTGGTGTTACTGTCAAAACGGTTTGTGCTCGTGAACCGACACGTTCCATCAAGCAAGCAAGCGCTGCCCGCCATGCCCAATAACGAGCAGGTACGCTCAAGTAAGAAGTGGCTTGCGGATCATTTTGCTCTTCGAGATGCGAAGGAAATGAAAGCAAAGGGGGAGGGGGAGTCAGCCTAAATTTAGATCTGAGATGGATTCACTATTTTTAGCTTCCTCAACATGGCTACATTTAGATCCTCATTTTCGGTCTCATTTTGGAAAAAGAGTTCAGCAGCAGGTACGAGGTATAATAGCCTTCTATTCTTGTGGTAGTGGCGGTGCTTTGACTGATGGCTTCGTAGCTCTCTCTCTCTCTATGAGTGTGTCGGTCATTCTCTGAATTCCCTCTCGTGCGCTCAAGCCTTATCAAGCCATCCATCCAACTCCACACAACAGCATGCTGCAGGTGTTCATCAACGGACCACCAGGCGTGGGCAAGACGACGCTCTGCAAGCTCCTCTGCACCGAGCTGGGGCTCGCGCCGGTGTCCACGGGCGACCTACTCAAGGAGAACATCTCGCAGCGCACCGAGCTCGGCTGCATCGCCAAGCAGTGCATCGCCAGCAAGGCGCTCGTCCCGGACCACGTCGTGGTCGACATGGTCGCGGAGAAAGTGCTCGAGTGCAACCTGCGCGACCAGGGCTGGGTGCTCGACGGGTTCCCGCGCACGGTCGATCAGTGCTTGGCGTTGCGCCGCAAGATGATCTCTCCGACGGTGGTGATCATCCTGGAGCTCCCCGAGCGCGAATGCACCAAGCGCATCACTGGACGGCGCTTCGACAGCGTCACGGGCAACATCTACCATCTGCCCAACGTCACGCCGCGCGATCAAGCGGTGCTCGCGAGGCTGACCAAGCGAGGTGACGACACATCGGAGAAGCTCCCGCCGCGCTTTGAAGCGTACTGCACGTACGGTGACAAGACAAACGCGCTCTTCAGCGGCGTCTCGCATCGGATCGATGCGTCTGCGAACCCAGAAGAGCTCTTGGAAGACGTGCTGGCGCTGCTGCATTCGATTCGTCCAGGTAGTAGCAATAACAACCTCAGTGGTGGGATGGCAGGAACGACAATTCGAGGCAACCAGCCACCGCAGCAGCAGCGATCGTATGGGACCCTCCAGCCACTTCCACCGTCACAACCAGCAGCAGCAGGAGTCCACCAGTACCAACAGCAACAACAGCAGCAGCCAAAGAAGCAGACCATGCCGCAAAGGATCGAAGAAGAGGACGAAGACGGCGGTGACGCGCTGGACGACATGCAGGAGTACAATTACGACTGCGACGACGACCATGAGCCAGCAGCAGCGAAGAAGCAGTTACATGAGCCGCATAATGTCAGTCCGCATGCGAGCCAAAAGAGAGGGGCGAGCGAGACGTCAGCCAGCAGCTCCATGGCTACAAGCAACAACAACGAGGAGCTCCCGTCTTCTTCTGTTCCAGTGACTGTAGTAGCTGCCAACCCGGTTGCGCCAACGTCTCTTCTTCCCAATGGCGTCGACATGGTCAAGTTCAAGGACATGCTGCTCGACGGCTTTGAGGTGCTCAAGCACGGCCGCCGGGGGAATCCGCACGCGCGCCTGATCTTCACGGACATGGACTTCAAGCGCATCTTCTGGCAGAAAGTGACCAAGGAGACCGGCGGCGGCCGCACGAAGAAAGCCAAGCTCGACCAGAGCCTTGTGCTCGCGGACGTCGTGCAAGTCGTGCGTGGGATGAAGACCGAGGTGCTCAAGCGTACGGGCGACGTCTCCAAGTACGAGCGGTACATGTCGCTGGTGGCCGACGACCGCACGCTCGACATGGAGTTGACCAACGACGCGGCGTGCGACTTTCTCCTGCGCGGCTTTGACGTGCTGCTCCATGGCGGGGGGCGGTAGATAGAATGAATAGAGTTAGCTGGGGATAACCATGAACACCAGGGATGGCAACTCACTTGGGAAGGTTGTATTTAACAGATAAGACAACGGGGGACCGACCATTGTCCACAATTTTCACTGATTTGCTGACTGGCTGGCTGGCTGGTTATGAATTGGTTTAGTTCAAGCCGTTGGTGAAGCGCAGGTACTCCTTGCCGGACGGGAGCGACTTGACCTCGACGTCTGGGAAGAGCGACGTGGCCTCGTCGACCGAGATGTTGGCGGCGACGCACACTGACTCGCCCTTCTTCCAGTTCGCCGGGGTCGCGACCTTGTGCTTGGACGACAGCTGCAGCGAGTCGAGCACGCGCAGGATCTCGACAAAGTTGCGGCCCGTGCTCGCCGGGTACGTGATGGTCAGGCGGATCTTCACCTCCGGGTCGAGCACGAAGAGCGTGCGCACCGTGAGCGGCAGACCGGCCTTGTCCAGGTCGTCCTGCGAGAGCATGCCGAGCTCCGCGGCGATCGTGCGCTTCTCGTCCGCGATGATCGGGTAGTTGACCGTCTCCTTGGAGTACTCTTCAATGTCGGCGATCCACTTCTTGTGCGACTCGACGTTGTTGCACGACAGGCCCAGGAGCTTGACGTTGCGCTCCTTGAAGATGCCGGCGTTGTCGAGACGCGCCACTTCGCCCAGTTCCGTCGTGCAGATCGGCGTGAAGTCGTCCGGGTGCGAGAAGAGCAGTCCCCAGGAGCCCTTGAAGTAGCTCAGCAGCGAGCTGTTCGTGCCGTCGCTGGCCGAGAACGGCAGGTCCGGGAGCTGGTCGAGGAGGGTGATGCCCTTGACGTTGCGGGTTGCGACGGCCATTGTAGAGAGGCTTGGGCGGGAGCGTGCGCTTTGCGAAGTGAGAAAGCGGATGGATGCGGGCGGCGCGCGCGTGTGATTCGAAGGAAGGAAGGATCTCTTGCGGGGCCAGTGGCTTCAACAAGGAAGAACTTTTGGGCGTTGGGCTGTTGGATATGCAACCTTTATAATAGGTAGCTATACATGTAACGCTTCAATATTTGTATATAAATGTTTTTTAGTCGTTTAATTTGTAATAAACAGGTAATAAAAAGGTTTATGTCTTGAAGAAAGTGGAATAGAAATGAGTGAGTGGTATCTCGCTTTCCTAGCAGCTCCTCCCTGTTAAACTCGCTGTCGATCATTTGTCGCGCTTGGATTGGCTACAATTCTATACATTTTATCCAATCATCGCTGCGTATTTCCCACCCAGAGTGACTTTTCAAGTTCGCTTCAACCCATTTGCCAAGCTTGGTCGTTGCTTGGTGCCACCATGCCATGCTGCTCGTGGGACTCAATGCGTTGAGCTTTGCCGACGTTGCAGCAGCATCCTCTCGCCACGCAGCTGCAAAGAGAGAGAGAGAGCAGGAACCTGCTCTCGAAGTCAAAATATGAATGTCTGTTGAGCTGTTTGCGCCATCGCTGTAGGCACCGTGCCACAGAAGCAGTGCGGTGCTGCTCTGTCACGCTCTTCAGTCACGAGGGAAATACTGAATCTTGCACCTCTTGTCCCCAAGGGAAGCGCTGCCAAACCCAGCTCGTTGTTGTTGTGGTTTTGAAACATGGTGCAAGCGCTCTGTGGTCTCGATTCATAATATTCCAATGAGATGGATGTGTGGTATGACACTGTGACTGTTCGGTCGCGTTGACCAGTGGAGTGGGTCTTCCTTCTGCTGTTGATCCCTTCGGTACCTTCGTCGTTTCGCCAGAGGAACGATGATGCCACTCCACCATGGACTCCATCAAGAGATCCAAGTCAGCAATGGCTGTCGCCAGATTATCTACAGCGTCTGAAGATAGCACGTGATATCTCAAAGGACCGGCAGGTCAGCGTGACGGTGCTTTGGCTAAAGTTTTTTGGAGAGGGTTGGTGTCAGCACACCCGCAGGTATTATGACTATTGAATGCCGAATTGACATCCATCTGACTGACTTCTCTTCGATCCTATTCGTTCTATCGGTAAAGGCTCATTGCAGACTCCAGACAGACCAGTCAGTTTTCACTTCAGATGCAGAGTGAGAAAGGAATACTGGGAGCAGTGCAAAACGTGATTTGAGGGACCTCCTAGAAGGTGCGTTTGCTGTATATCGTGACGAACTTTGAGGCTGCAAACGAAAATTGACATCGTCCCCCAATTGCTGAACTACTTTCAGAGGTGTTTCATCTTTATCTGAAGCGTGCGTGGCGCGGGGCGATGTGGACAACTTCAGCACCAAGGAGGTCATTCAAATGCATCGCGTTATTTCTTGAGCGAGTGAGATTGGGGTCAACTTCCGAGTGTCCTCAAAGTTTTCCTAATTGCGATTTCTTTGTAATATTATACTTTCAAATTCTGAATTTATATCTGAATTTTCGACTTTAGTTCGATAAATTGTCTATTATAATAAAATTTTATCACTAGTCACTTGTATCGCTAAAATTATGTAAATGAATTGCGATTCTCTCCAGCGCAATTCATTTCTAGGTGGGACTGAATTGACGCAAGTCAACAGTCAATTCATTTTTCGTGCGGCTCGCTCGCTCATCGCCTCCTCCACTCGCTCAAGCCGCAGGCAGCATCGCAATAGCACCAGCATCAGCAGCAGCAGCTTGACGATCATGGGCCGCGCACGGAAAGCGTCGGTGGACATCATCCGTCAGGTGAAGGGCCTGTCGCGCAACGGCGGCATGCGTCGCCCGTCCTGGGTGTCGCTCGTGGACCGCTTCCCGCCGCCACCAATCCCACGCCAGGACCGCGACAAGCTGCCGATCATCACATTCCCACAGGACCGCCTCGCCGAGTTATATATGAAACAGCGCAAGGGCCTCGTGGACGGCGAGACCGCGTACGAGTTCGCCGACGAGCAGCTCACGCTCATCGAGCACGGCGTGCCGGAGCAGGACGCGTACGCGATGCTCATGGAGAAGTACGACAAGGTCGAGTCGCACCGCTTCCTGGACAAGTTCGCCAAGATGCGCGGCATCAAGTTTGCGCCGCCTGAGGAGTACAACGACATTGAGAACGAGTGGGTCGAGGCCGAGTCGCGAGCAATCAAGGAAGCCATGCGACTGGAGCACGAAGAGGAAGAGGCGCTCCGCCAGATGTAAGAAGCGAACGTACGTCCGGGTATCACAGAGAGAGATCACTTGGGAAGAGAAGGTCGACACTGTATTTGTACATGCGCCACCATCAGAGAATACATCAACAGCAATCAATAGAAACACTCGTATAGCAAGCAACGCGCTAGCCAGAACAACTGCTATTGCATGCTATTGATCGATTGTTATTGCTCTCACATATCCATTAGAAGTCGTACCGTTATCTCTCGAATAGAAGACCCTAGTTTCCGCATTCTCGCTCCCATGATAACAAGCCAACAAGCACAACAAGAACAGGAAGAACGCGAAGATGTTGGCAGGCGCAGCGGAATTGGTGCGTACTGGTCGCTTGATCAATCATTCCAAGAGCGTTTGTGTTATGCTTATGTGTGCGCGATGTGTATCTGATGGCACTCTCTCTCTCTCTCTCTCGCTTCGCGTACCTGCCTGTCTGCTGCTTGTATTTCCACAGAGCCCAGTGCTGATCGAGCAGCTCAACACGGTCTTGGACAGGTGCGTCTCGATTGATCCTCAATCTCACAAGACACGATATGCTACAGCCGCTGTCGTGCTCTTGCTGACAGCTCTTCTATGTGTTCGTGTGTACGCTCACAGATTTGAGGCGCTGGAAGCGATCCTCGTGTGCACTTCCGAAGGCGTGCCTCTCCTCAAAGGTAATGCATTTGTCGCTTTTTCACAATTCACACACGCATTGCATGGACCTCACAACTTGCCGATGCTACTCTGATATTACCATATAGTGCTGGCGGATGAAGAGAAGACCACGCTCGCCTACGACTACGCGGAGACGGTGCTCCCGACGGTTTTCGCGGGTGCCGCCGAGCAGGTGGGCAAGCTCAAGTTCGGCGCCGTGCAGACCGTGACGTCGTTCTTCGACAACGTCGTGCTCATCCACATCAACGACTCCCCGCTCGTGATCACGCTCGTGGCGTCCAATTCAGCGCACATCGGTGCGCTGCAGGCGCTCGCTCGCGAGTTGCGTCCCGCGCTCTCGCCGCTCAAGAAGTGCGTCGAGAGCGCCGACGTGCATTAGTTAGACCTCGAGCTGTCCGCGTGTGTTTGTGATCGCAATTGGCCTCGCTGAATGAATGATACAGACAAGGGGATACACGAACGTGAAGACGCAGCGATGGATTGATTGATGATATACCTAGTTGTCTATGGATGGATACATTCTGCTTTCTGTTTGTTAGCGTAGCTGTTGGCAGCACTGATGACCTACTGCTAGACCTGTAGACAAAACACTTTAGACCTGCTCGCTTGGGAGCAGCCCCATGGCCTCCTCCTCACCTTCAAAGCTCGGGTTCGGGCTCGTGCCCTTGCGGTGGTGGGTCGTCGCCACCGTCACCCCCAAGTCCTTCTGCTGGCTGTGGGCGTCGCTCTCGTTCTTCTTGTCGTCACCCCCGCCTCCTGCTCCTCCTCTGCTGTTTCCGTTAACGCTTCGCTTCTCGTCGTCGCTCTCGCCGCTGTCCCCACTGGTGTCTTCGTCCATGAGCGGCATGTTCTCGAGGCTCTGCTCGAGCTCCATGCTGTCCTCCGAGAGCTTCTTGGTGCCGAGGATCTCGAGCTTGATGCACTGCCACTCGACGCGCAGGCAGTTCCAGACCACGCGGCGCAGCACCTCGGCGACCTGCGAGATGAGCTTGAAGTCCACGCCGTAGTGCGTCCAGCCCCACCACTTGGTGACCCAGAGGATGCGCAATCCGAAATCCACGACGATCACCACGTAGTAGAGCTTGCGCGGGCGGTAGAGCAGCTGGTGGCGCAGGAATTTGACGCGCTTGGGCAGGTTCGGCTGGCCGAGCCCCCAGTCCATGATCACGTCCCAGAGGAACGAGTACATGGAGTTGAACACCGCGCACAACAGAAAGAAGCTGCTCTTGTGTGATGACCCCTGGCCCATGATCTGCGGGTACGCGCCGACCGAGATCACCAGCAAGCTCGAGCAGTACTTGATCGTGTTGAGCAGGTGCAGGTACCGGTCGTTCACGCTCGACGTGCGCTGGAACGAAATGAGGCACTGCGTGGCGCGGATGCTGTAGTGATAGGTGATACAAAGGTTAGTCCACCAGTCATACCTTCAACGCTAAGTATGTAATGTAATGAACGTACATGTATGGCATGCTGGCGGCAAAGTACGGGAAGGGCGACTGCTTCATCTTGGTGACGTAGGACGTGCGCATGTCGTCGACGTCCTGCGTGAACGAGATCGAGAGCAGCAGCATCGCGACCGCCGAGTCCTGAATGAACTTGGAGAGCGACGTGAGCCCGTCGGCGAGGAACACTTCGATGAACGGCGTCGGGTGCGCCGGTAGCTGCAGCGAGAAGTACTGGAACGGCCACAGGCAGCGTCCTACATTACAATTCAATAGTGAGTGACCAAGGGGTTAGCAATGCGTCTATCATAAAGGTCCTCCTTACCAATGCGCCGCAGAATGAAGAGACGGCACTTGAGATGCAGCACGTCGAAGGGGCAGAGCATGAGCATCGCGCCGCACGTGCAGTAGAGCAGCAGCAGCAGCTCCATGCGCACTTCGTCGACGCCGAACGAGTCTCCGCGGCGCGCGGCCTCAACGCCGAAGATCGTCATCTGGATGACCGTGAGCAGGAGCCCGAAGAGCGCGACGCCCGTGGGCGTGGGGATCTCGTCGCGCCGCATGTCCAGCACCTTGTCGATCGCGAACTCGTGCTTCTTGAACACGTGCAGGTTCCACGCGAGCCCGAAGACGAACACGTTGACCGCGAGCGGCCCGCACATAAAGAACCATGTGTTCGCGCTGGCCGACGCCATGGCCGTCGCGGAGGGTTCGACGGACGCCATGTTCACTCGCTATCGCCCAATATCAGTGAGTGTGGGGCTTTTCGTTGCTTCAGTCAGCCACGTCGCTCTCCCTCGCACTCTCAAAGAGCGCGAAATAAGTCGATTTAGGTGTTGATTTATACCAGTAAGTGGATTTGCATGTTGATTTAATTGAAAAAATGGCGAGATAAAGTGGAAATGCTACTAATGGTGACACGTCGACTTAGTGTTTGCCCAATCCACGACACCTTGAAAAGATAGCAAATGCGTGGTCAAAAATGACTCGGCGGGTGGTGATTGGACAAGAATGGAGGGTTTGATGGCCAAGGGCGATGTCGAAATGGCTGGGCGAATAGATGGATGGATGGCTCTTCTTACTCGTGAACTGCAAGCGCTCTGCACGTAGCACCTGCTCTCGCTCTGTTTGTCTATTTTCTCGTTGTTGTTTTTCTCAGTAGAATGACTGTGCTATTGGTTTGTCGATCGATCTGCTTGCTCACTTACGCACGTTGGCGGCGTCGGCCTTGGCGATGAGCTCTATCAGCGTCTTGTGGATGTCGTTCACGCCGTTAGAGACCACGATGTGGCGCGTGCTGAGCGAGAACGACTTGCCCTCGCTGTCCGAGACCTCGCCGCCGGCTTCTTTTACGAGCAGTGCGCCCGCCGCGACGTCCCACGAGTTCAGGTCCAATTCGTAAAAGCCCTGCATTGTCAAACACACAACAACAATCATAAGAATTCATACGCATTAGCAAATATATTCGACATCAACCATGCGTCCAGCAACCAATAACAAATGGGGGCACGCACCGTTTGGCGACCGCAGCACGTCCAGGCGAGCTCCAGCGCCGCAGCGCCTTGCAGACGCAGTCCTCTGCACTTTGCCGAGAACTCGCGCACGCAGTCGAGCATCGGCAGGCGCACGCTGTCCTTCGTGCCGATGCCAAAGCCGATGAGCGCTTCCGAGAACGTCGCCTCCGCGCTCACGTGCACTGGGTTGCCATTGCAGAACGCGCCGTGACCCTTCTGCGCCGTGAAGATCTCGTCGCGGTAGGGGTCGTAGATCACGCCGACCACGACGTCGCCCTTGTGCGCGCACGCGACCGAGACGACGCTCGCTGGTCGCTTATGCACAAAGTTGGTCGTGCCGTCGATCGGGTCGACGATCCAGAGCCACTCTTTGCTCACGAGCTCCTGCAGCGCCTGCGCGGACGCCTCGCTGCCGGGCTGCACGTTCTCCTCGCCGAGGAACTCGTGGGTCGGGAACGACTCCTGGATGGTCTGGAACACCAAGTCCTGGCACTGCTTGTCCACCACGGTCACGAGGTCGTCCTTGTTCGACTTGGTCTTCTCCACGCGCGCCGAGCTCAGGTGGGTCTTCATGTGCGCGCCGGCGCGCTTCGC
Source organism: Globisporangium emineosum (assembly GCA_023334195.1). Lineage (NCBI taxonomy): Eukaryota > Oomycota > Peronosporomycetes > Pythiales > Pythiaceae > Globisporangium > Globisporangium emineosum. Next base: position 33,011 of record JAASGK010000011.1, read on the forward strand.
TGCGGCGATCGCGACGCTGAGCATCACGCTCACGTCGTCCTGCTGCACAGTGGAGGCCATGATGAGTGTCTTCGTAGTGCTGGAAGCGAATGGAATGAGATGGAGGAGCTGCGTTGCGTCAGCGCTGCTGCTTTTCTCGAATAGACGTTTTGCGCTGAACGACAACGAAAAAGGATACGAATAGAGAGCACGGCGCAAGCAGCGTGCGACAGAAGTAAACGGCCGGGGAAGGGGTCTTTTATTTGGGTCATTTTGTTTTGGCCGTCCTTGGGAAATCGACGCAAGCATGCAGTTCACTTGAAGCCCGAGTTTCAATACAAAAGTGTTGAATCTTTGTCGCCATGTTCAGCAGTCAGTGATCGAGACGGCCATTCACCCATTCGCATCGTCGAAGCTTCATCGAACCCAACCTCGGACATGCCGATGGCAACCAACCAACCTCTCACGGAATCTTGGGATACTGAATGCCGTGCGAATCTGGTTGCTGGATCCAACTGCACTTGAACGTGGTGAAGCTCATGGTGGTTGGGCGTCGTCTAAATTGTATTGTGTCGAGACGACTTCAATCTCACTGGTATGGACACTCATTGTCGCTAGTCTTCTCGTACAACTCGGGCCTCTTCGCTCACCATCACGACTGAAATATCGGTCCTCCAACATGTGAATCTTGACGCAGCTGCAATGCATGTCCCCACACAAGATTGGAGGTTGGGCCTGGAAACCGTTTGGGAGTAACACACTACTGATAGCTGTCGTCACCGCTGACTTCCGCTTGATTGCGTCACGCTCGACGTTAATGCCACAACGAACATATTTCGTCACGCCACAGGTGCCACAAACGAAAGAACTGGACCCCACCTTGCAGGAAGACGAACACACTCTTCGTCACCATGCGCAGTGGCCGTACGTATGGTGCTCGCTTGTCTCCTCTTGATTCGATATGCATCGAGTTTGGGAATCAGGACGACGAGCTACCTCCAACCAGCCATCGAGATTTTGTCTGCAGCTCACCAAGTACCTTGATGCATGCAGGCATCCCAGATCGAGTATGGACATCTTGCTGTTCTCCAAAACTACCTGCTAATACACTGCAAACACACACAGCACAATGGCAACACCTGTTAGGTCGCTCGCCCTCTTATCCAAGATGGACAGCATCGCCAGCGTTCTTTCGCACCTTCGCTCGCATCAGCATGGTTTTTCGTAATACTTTCTTGTGATCGTCCGCGAGCGGCACGGACGCCAAGCGTGCTTTCCCCTCGTCACTACTGTAGAAGTCGCTCCTCAGCACCACTCTTGGTCTTCTAGTAGACGAAGATGACACTGGAGGAGATTTGGTCAGCAAACCTGATCGTGGAGTTGGAGCAGCGCGTGGGCAATCGACGCGTAGATGGTTCGGTTTGCAGCACGTTCGGGAGTTGTCGAAAAGCGCTGGAGAGCCGACTGAGCAGTAAAAGCCGAGCGAGCTCGAAAGGACGACCCGAGACCGACGCAGAGCTCTGAACCTTGTTTCTGGAATTGCGGGCTTGTACTTGAACGTCACTCCTAAACATAAGCAAAACCGCGAGGATGCAGCTTATCAACATTTCTCCTCGTATCTTCATAGTCGGAATCGAATGCGGAGCTCATGACACAGTTCCAAGCGAAGACGCCGCGTCGAATTTTCTTGGTATTGTTGATCTGGCAGTCCTCCACAGGCTTCAAAATCATTGAGACAACCGCCAGTTGCATATTGCATCTACCAAAGAGCTCGTGGGTTTCAGTAGGTCTTCCTGGATGCACTCTTGGCATAACTGCGTAGCACTGTTTCATGCGATGAGCTGCTCACCTTCTGTCTGGATAATGTCAACTCATCGACACAGTTCACCTTGAACTCCTGCTTGCAAGGAAGCAGGCTGCTTCGCTCTGAACTGGACTGGACTGGTGCACCGAGTCTTGTAGTATCGTCTGAAATTCAACAGAACCCGACTGGAACATGCTCTTGTTTGCACAGACTGCATCCTCTTGGCCGCATCGAGTGCAATCTCTTGTATTACGCTTGTGCCACTTCTCCCATCACCATTTCCTCACCGAATTAGCCCCGCACCTCTGGAAGACAACGCCGCACATCTAGAGAGTTGTTCGACAGGGATAAACGCTGAAGCAGCGTCCGCCAAGCATGTACTCATATCCCTCGTGCTCATCACGATCGGAGCGCTCGCGATCTGGGAGCATGTCAGGCTGAGCGGTGTAGCTGGGTCGATGGTGGAGTTGGCGCTGATGTCGGAGCAGTTGCCGTTGGAACAACGCCGGTCGAGCAGAATTTTGCCACACACTCGAGTAGACCTCGTACCAAGTGTATACATTATCTAAGCGGAGCCACACACTCGCTCGAGTTCACGGTTGCAGCGACTGTGATGACCGTAAGCTGGTGCACATCGTTTCCATTTCAGTGACGGTAAAAAAGCTGATGAAGACTGGGTTGATGACACCATAATGCTGATGGCGGTGGCTGGGCGGGGTTCGTGCCAGGGAAGTCGGAGCTGGAGTTCAACTAATAATCGGCTTGGGCCAACTGGAGCTGGAGTCGTTTGCGCTGGATTCGGCGCCAACGTCCACGCGTTACCCCCAACACGCCCGCTCGGTATTGAGTGGCTGGGTCGACAACTCTCACTGTGCACTCAATGAGGCTCGCGGCAAGTACAGCAGAGAGCGCATACAGGCTGAGCTGTACATACGTTTGGCAAATTCTTTCGTGTTGGGCGAGCTGAGAAGCTGGACCAGGATACACTCGACATTGCTTATGTTACCCCTGCTTGCGCTCTCTCTCTCTCTCTCTATCTCTCTGCCAGCTGAATCTCCAGTTAAGACCCACAAAGTGTCGCCTCCTCCTCACAATATCCCAAATACGTGCGATTTGAAGATCGTCATCGTCACACAAAGTGTGATACGTGAATCACCGTCATTGTCAACGTCTTTCATTGACCATCGATGCTACACCCTCAAATATAGCTGCAACTGGATGGAATGCCACATACCACTACGCTTCTGTCAGATTCCCAGTACGAAGAACCCGTGAAGCTTCTTGGTTTGGCAATTCGCTGCAGATAGGACTGCACCCAGGAGGCCCAGGTTGCTGACCATCTACACGTTTGCTGCTATCTTGTGCAAAATCCGCGCTCAAAATCTCTCTGTGTACACTGCGTGCATGCAGTGGTTCCACACAGTGCGCTAAAATATGAGCGATGCGCCCGGGTGGGAAGGGATATCTAGATCATAGTTGGTTTTCTAGACGAGCGAGTCCACGTGGTCACTCACCCGACGTTGGAGTTCGTCCATGCAGACTTGTCAGTTCGAATGGAGCAAGCCACTCGCGACAACGATAACGATCCTCGCCTCGGACGTCGCCCCGCTTGAGAATCTGCTTGGCGTCGAACCAGCCGACAATCACCAAGTGAATCTACGGCAACAAAGTGAAACACACACACACATCCAGGAATTAGCATCTATCACCACGAGACATGTCTGCATCAACAACCACACAATACAAACTTACATTCGCGGCATGGTGACCGCTGGGGATGACAGCCAATACCCACGTCTTTTGCATCGCGCAGTTGATAGACACTGCGTTGGCGTTGCCGTCAAATGGATCGAGAGGTGTTGCCCGAAAGTTCACGAGCACTTGGTAGCCCCCATTGTCATCGTCAAGGCATAGTCTACTCATTTCGCTGAAATCGCGTCAGTGCACCTTGAAATTAAAAGCTCATTCTCGCAGCACCAACGTTCGCTGACTTCTGAACTCGGTGTGATTGCCTCGCTGTTGACGGTACGCGACCTCTATCAGCATCGCCTCGGTAGTTCTGCTGTGCTTGCGGACTTAATCCTCCGGTTTAATGACCCGCACAAAGCTTCTTCTCGGACGTCTGTAGCCACCAGCAGCGCTGTACCCAAGGGTATCTGCTTCTGTGGTAGCTTTGCATCGACGACTTGGCACCGATAGGAGGCTGGGTTCGAGCTGAAACGCCAATTCGTCCTTCACACTGGTTTTGCGATGTTCTCCCATACGAATCACTTCACTTGCTGCCGAGTCGTTGGACGATGAGACTCCTTATTTCGCTTGCATTGTCTCCTTCTCTTGATCCACACTTTCACCAGACGGTCGTTCTCGAGTTCAGCTCTTCGAGTTGGCACCTCCGCACTTGGGAAAAGCTCCAAGTGGACGCCAGGATAGATCCAGGAATCTCAGTTCCCGCGCTCTTCTGTCTGGAGGCGTGTTTGATCGAGTTGCCAAGAAGCGTCTTCATCACGTCCTTCTTAAACAGCACTGTCGTCAACAAAACAAGGAATCGGCGATATCTACCCTCGAGCAGGAGTCGGAACTGCAGCGAACTCCGCAAGAGTCTTCATTTCAGCTAGTAGCCAGCGACAGGTTCACACACAATCCTGCAGCGAGGCGAGCAACGCAAAACAACACGGCGCTGATTGGGTGGTACGTTGATACGTCAAACTGAGGTGGAGATGACCACACGCATCTCGCTCTCATTGCGATCTCGCTCTTCTTCTCCACGCTACAGCAGCACCCTCATCCGTAGACGAAGCAGGAAACACCACTTGTGAGCCAGCTTGAAGTTCCAGTCTCACCAACGACGCTGGACAAACTGCCTCGTGTAGTTGATAGGTGAGGCACGGTTGGCGACAGAAACCCGACAGCGCGCCAAGCAGAGTCCGCTCCACCGTAACGCGACTCTGTGACCGCTGACGACCGCAATTAACGCGTCACAGGGACACTCCCAGTGTCCTCTTCAATCCACCGCCGTATTCATCCCACCATCTTCCCACTCAAAATTCAGTCTGCAAATTAAATGGCTTCCAATTTTGCAATACTCAGATCTGAGTTCAAACTCAAAGACTCAGAAGTCTGATGATGCACTTTCAAAACGTGACACGTGACACGTGATTGGGCTCTATTTCAGCTAATCAGCACTTCCAATGGTGCTGATTGGCTGAAATAGGGTCAGCCGTTGACTGGACAGCAGGGTGTCATTCGAGATCAGCAGCAGAGGGGGAGAGCTTTTCCCAACCAAGCCACTTCAGTTTTTGTAGCGAAACAACAACAGGAAAAATGGCTGACACCAACATCTACCTCCGCGGCACGCTCGACGGCCACAACGGCAAGGCCGTGACCGCCATCGCCACCACTCGCGAGAACCCAAACCTCCTCCTGACCGCCTCGCGCGACAAGTCGCTCCTCGTGTGGCAGCTCACCCACGACGGTGAGTCGTACGGCTACGCTCGTCGTCGTCTGACCGGCCACTCGCACTTCGTCGAGGATGTCGTGATCTCGTCGGACGGCCAGTTCGCGCTCTCGGGCTCGTGGGATGGCACCCTTCGTCTGTGGGACCTCAACACGGGTATCACCACCCGTCGCTTCGTCGGACACACCAAGGATGTGCTCTCGGTCGCCTTCAGCGCTGACAACCGTCAGATCGTGTCGGGCTCGCGTGACAAGACCATCAAGCTGTGGAACACCCTCGGTGAGTGCAAGTACACCATCACCGAAGAAGGCCACACCGAGTGGGTGTCGTGCGTGCGTTTCTCGCCATCGACCGCGAACCCATTGATCGTGTCGGCTGGTTGGGACAAGGTCGTGAAGATCTGGAACCTGGCGAACTGCAAGCTCCGCACCAACCTGTTCGGCCACCAGGGCTACCTGAACTCGGTCACCGTGTCCCCAGATGGATCCATCTGCGCGTCGGGTGGCAAGGACGGCACCGCCAACCTGTGGGACCTGAACGAAGGCAAGCGCCTCTACTCGCTCGTCGCCGGCGACGTCATCCACGCGCTCGTGTTCTCGCCAAACCGCTACTGGTTGTGCGCGGCCACGACCTCGGGCATTAAGATCTGGGACTTGGAGTCGAAGATCGTTGTGCACGAGCTTGTGCCAGAGGATGTTGAGATCCCTAAGGGCAAGTACGCCCAGGTCGCGCACCCAGTGTCGCTCGCCTGGTCGGCCGATGGCTCGGTGCTCTTCGCCGGTTACACTGACGGTGCCGTCCGTGTCTGGGCCGTCGGTAACTAAGCGTCTGCTTAGGACGTACCTTCGGACGAGTGCTGCTTTGTTGTCGTAGCTCAGTTCAATTAGGTTGATGATACATACTTGAGTCGGGAAGTGTTTGCAAAGCTTTTGCTAATATGAACTCACTGGAGTATTCGCTACAGTCAAACCAAATCCACTTGTTCTCTTTTGCTATCTCTTTCGTTGCTTGCTGCTTTACTGACTTTGGTTTGTAAGGTCGGTCGAGTGTTGATGCTCAGTGTCTTTAGGCTTGTGCTTCGGCTGACCTTGGAGAAGCCAAACTGCTAACCTTTGTGAGAGTATCAGGCTTCTCTGATCTCGTGCCGTCAGCGTCATTGCGGTACGATTCGGCTCCAAAACTGCACGGGCTTCCATGAGTTCTCCTGTCTCTGCTCTCTCAAACATCTCGTAGCTCTTCCGTTAGTCTCCTCTTCGTCTTTCTTGGGAAAGTGTGCCATTCGTGCATTGTCCTGATTTACACAGACTGCATCCTTGTTTGCTTGAGCAAGGATGCATTGGATCAGCCGTTCCAGGCACTGTTGGTTGTGTCACAGACAATCAAAGCCTCATGCTTCACAAAGCTAATTTGTTGTGCGCATATCCACTGGAGTTGTCGAGTGAGTTGTCGAAGTCATGACGATTTCGATACCGATGCGTTCGTTCATCGCAAGGCTACCCAAGGTTTGCTTTGTGGAATTGAGAAAAAAGGTCCTGCCTTTGACATTGCCACTATTACACAGCATTGCATGATGAAGCATAGGACGATTGAAAAACAACAACAAAGCCATTGGGAGTTTGAGAGAGGAATCCCTGATGTCACATTGATCAGTAATTTAGCTGACTTGCTGCTTACAGGGGGCCAATTCAACGACGATTTCCATTTTGCAAGAGAAGTTTATGGCATCAACTGCTGCGACTCAGAAGCCAAGCCTCCACACGTGTCGCCAACCCGCTAGCCTCTGCGCCATGGGAAACTGCTGCATCAATAGCGGAAGGTGGTTCTCGTAGAAGTTCGTGCTGCAAAGAGCGAACATAATCTACTTGAGCTTCTTCTTAATACGAAGCTGTGGCGAGTGGCCGCACTTCTTCTTTCTGCAGTTGGTGGCACGTGGAGGAAGACGCGCGTAGCACACACGGCAGATCTTCTTCTCAGTGTTGGTCTTCTTGGCGAGCGCCGCGAGCGTTGGCTCGATGGCACCACCACGAAGGCGGAGCACCAAGTGGAGGGTCGACTCTGTAGTGGGCAATGAACAATACATGAAGAGTGTGAGTGGAACTGTTGGGTTCATGGATATACTGGTTCACAATAACCAATATGAGAACGTACCCTTCTGGATGTTGTAGTCCGAGAGGGTGCGGCCGTCTTCCAACTGCTTGCCAGCGAAGATCAAACGCTGCTGGTCTGGAGGGATTCCTTCCTTGTCCTGGATCTTAGTCTTGACATTGTCAATGCTGTCCGATGGCTCCACGTCGAGCGTGATGGTCTTGCCCGTAAGAGTCTTCACGAAGATCTGCATCTTTAACCTGGACAAGCAGCAACAGAGTTCGTGAGCCTCCCACTAAACGCAAATAGAGAGATCTGACTGCCGCGCGCCATCGCCACCATAACGCCACACCGCAGCAGCAGCCACCATTCCATCTCCGCATCGCCAGTCGCTGCGCTGACTGCAGCACCCAGTCGTTCGCCTAAAATCCTGCGTACTCGGGCGGCAGTTGTTGAAACACCATCCTCTGGATCGCTGCTGCTGATTGTGCTGAATCACGCACGTCACTGATTTGCTTATATCCAGCCTGCTGCTTTACGACACACGCTGAAAGGCTCTGTCCTTCCTGTCCGGAATGCGATGATGGGAGCGGATGGAATGGCTGCTGCTGGTAGAGTTTGGATGGCGCGGTGACACTGACGACGGCCCAGCCACTACGCATACCGTAGGCAGGCCAGGCTGCACTCAGTTCATTCAGCGCGCGTGACATGGCTGACTCCCCATGGGGTCCTACATACCTTGAGGCTCTTTACTCTCTCAAAATGCGTCTCTTTCCCCTTTGGCCGCGGGCGGCGCTCACTGGTCCCGAACGCGGTTGTTTTGATGGCCCCACCAACCAATTCGCGCGACCATACAAAAACCTAGTTAAATTTCGCCCTCACAGAACTGCGCGCCTCTTTCTACGGGCCACTCATTAGCAGACCAATTTCAGCCAATGAGCGCGCGCCAAGACAAAAAGCAAGCAAGCCCCCAAAAAGTCGAGCGGTTCAGCGGTTCACCCCGTGAAAATTTGAACCGGTTCATCCTCAACCTTGAGTTTATTTTGGGCAAAGTTTATTTTAGGTATGCCGGTGTGGCTCACATTATTATGGCGTGACCCACACGACTTGAACCTCCTTCGAAACGGCGCGTCACCACGACACCTGCTTGTCACCGCTTCAGTTCGCCACCACGCCCCGAGCCAAAAGCAGTTTAAAGCGCATTGGCGCGATTACTAAGGACCAGCGTCCAACTCTCGCCCAAGAACTCTCTCGTGTGAGAGCCATCTGGACGGGGATGATGGAATCTTTCCAGCAGGAGAAGGACAACTGACGGACTCACAGGTCGCTGTGGTGTTGTCGTTGTTGCTGCTGGAAATTTGTAACGTGGAGGGCATCCCCATGCAAGAGAGCGCATGGACCCTTGCCAACAGGGCGGCGGCGCTGTGAGCATTCCTCTATTTCCAGTCAGCCTGCCAGTCAGCGGACGGATTGATTCGCTGACTGTCTGATCGCCTTCGCACCAGCACACACACACCATCAAGCATCAGCATCAGCACAAGCGCGGGCGCTGACGCCGCTGCACCACAAGAGCGCTACCACCTCCATTGAGGGCTTGCTCGCTCGTGTCTATTAGTAGCATTGACGCCATTCGAACAAGGACTTGAGTGTGCCAAACCAGATCAGAATATCTTTCCATCGGTCGGGCTGTTCACACGCATTCCAGTTCTTCTTCGTGTCGTCATCGTCACCATCGGAGGCGTCGGGTTTACTAACCTGCTCGGGATTTCGTTCGAGCGCACTGGTGAGACGGCGAGGTTCGTCAGGCGCGTCGACGTCGCAGTTCAACTCCTCTCCTCGTGGTTTGGATACAAAGCGGATTTTCTTTCCTCCGGCTGCTTTTCTATACAAACTCAGCGAACAGCTCTCGAGTCAACTCAAGCGCGGCAAATAAGAAGACGAGGCTGGCTGTCCGTCACTTTCCAATTCCACACAGCAGCAGCAATAGCCACACAGAGCAGCATACAAGAATGATCCACCGACTGGTCGCAAGGCTCGACCTGCCGTCGTTCCTGCCCAAGCCCGACGAGATCCTCGACGGCGTGCAGTGGCTGCGCGAGAACCCGGGGCTCGCGGCCGGCGTCATGGTCGGACTCACGAGCTACTCGGTCGCCAAGTACTACCAGCTCGTGTCCACAGACGATGGCGATGAAGCAGGCCGAGAAGCAGAGGAAGAGGCCGTGACGCAAGAGGAGATCGCGCGATCCATCTCCGCGATCCAGCTCGGGCTGCTTAAAGTGGGCTTGCACGGCCCCGCGTCGTGCGACACAGTCGACAGCCTCGACACATCCACAGGGAGCACGTACAGACTGCGGTCACGAGCGAGCAGCGTGTTCAAACCATTGCCAGAGGTACGTGCGAGCGAATGAAGCGAATGCTTGCGTCCCAATATGTTGGACTGTCGATTCTAAATGCCCATGTCGCTTGTGTCATAACAGGAGTCACATTCGGAAGAGCACGAAGCAGAAACATGCGGGTGCGCGCCGGGGAGCCACGTGAATGAGGATGGCACGCCGAAAGCGTGCTGCGATCCAGACTGGGGGTGGTTTGTGCCCACGTCTCCGCGTCCGTAGGGCTTTATCGTGAGGCTACTATCGCACGTGCGCGCCTGGGCGTTTGGCTCTCGCCTCTCTTTCTTAGACCAAAGCACGACGCGAGAGCCTCATTCATGCTCACGCAGCGACCAAGCAAGAAAGCCATCACCTCCGTCACGCCACTCCATGGACTCGCGTGGCCGATATTTAACCAAATGCGTTCTCTATTACGAAGTACAGTTTAATTAAAGTAAGAGCGCTCTTCCTTCCATACAGCTTCAAAGCTCATGGCTCGCATTGCGGTTTCCCCATTATCGCAGTGCATCCATCTGGAGCTGGCCACTGTCACTTCAAGATCTGCAACGTTTCAGGCGTGAGCCGACAAGCACAAAGCCACGCACCGTTCTGAATCTGATTCGGAGATGACGTGATCAACCGATACTAAACGACACATATCAGACGCGTTTCAGGATTGTTCTTAACAAATCACATCAAAGACGCGCATCTACCAATTTTACACCAAACTGACGCGTAGATAACTGAGACCTACACATGTGGTCAACGTTTGTTTGGTTTGCAGATTTGTGGTGCGTTTCCCGACAAAAGCAAGCGGCACTCAGCAGCAGCAGCAATGGCGTACTTCCGCATGGGGATGCGATTCAAGCTCTCGCGCGCCGCGGCGCGTGCCATGGCGCGGTCGGGCAACAAGCAGAGCAACACCATGAACATCGAGCGCATGATCGAGAACGCGAAGCACAGATTCGGCGGCGCGGTGCGTTTGGTTGCGCCGCATTACTCTCATTTTGTTTATCGTCATTGCTAATCAATCGATTGTTTGTTGTTTCTCTGTAGATCGGCCGACCGCTGGCAGCGGCGGTCGCCAACATGGTGGACACGGGCATGGTGTTCCACACAGCAGAGTACCTCTTCTTCAACGACGGAGAAGACGACGACGGCACGTACGTGATGAACGAATGCACTTGTCACTTGGTGGCTGTTTGGTTTGCTGTTTGTTTGCATTGTTGCTGGGAAAAACTGACGACTGAATAGTTAATGGCCCTTGCTCTGTGTGGATTAGATAACGCTGACCATCACCGAATGAACCGACAACCACGTTCGGGATGGGAGGAAGACAAGAAGGCACAGCAAGTGAACAAGACACAACAAGAGAGAGCGAGCAAAGGGCATGGTGGCGTTGCCATTTTAATTGTAGGAACACAGTCATCAAATGCAACTAGGGACCAATGAGTAGATGCCATAGACAAAGAAGACCAGATGAGGGAGACTCTTAAATAGACAAGCGTGTATTCATTTATCTTCCGATTGCCCAAGAGCTATGCGTGCGGTGTTTGATTGCGTCCTTGGCGCTCCATCCATCATCGAGCTCCACCGCATGACCCGTTTTATCTTGGTTTTTGTATGCTCATTCACCCAAAGTCCTTTTGTGCTTTTGTGAATAACAACAGACACATTCGCAATTTGCCAATCTTGCAGACGAAAGGAAAACGCGCAGCAAGCACACGCACAACAAGCTCAAGCGCACCGCAATAACAACAACAGCTACTGTATCAACAATTGCAAGATGTCCTCCACCACCACTGCCACCACCACTCCGACTGTTGCCGACGTGCCGCAGGTGAGCGAGAACTTCCCGCGCGTCCCCGCGGGCTGCGAGAAGGTGTCCGAGTCGTTCTTTGCGTGCTTCTACGAGCACGGCAAGCAGCCGAGCGGCGAGAAGCGCGCCGACATGGGCGACCGCGCGCTCATGCAGTGCAAGCAGTCGGTCGAGGCGTACAACGCGTGCGTAGACAAGGCCATGAGCGCGACACCAAAGAAGCTCTTCCGAGTACCAGAGGCGTACCGCGTGCGCGACGAGTAAACGTAAAAGACCAACACAAGCACAACCATCAGCAGCTCAAGTTACCAGAAGTCGAGCACAAGAGAAGAAGCGCGAGGAACGAGTGCCAGTAGAGATACACAGCTGCATTACGCTTGGCTAGAAGAAGGCTAATGAAGGCAAGTTATGGTAGCGCACACTCTGGCGTAATGAAGCAGCATTTTGAAATCCTAGAGAGAGAATCCATCCAACCAACTGTGCGTCCATTTGCGGTGAACAAATCCGACGACGGCAGCAACCATGAGTGAGCGGAGTGACAACTGGTTTACGGCTTTTTTGAATAACATTTTTAAAGCATTTTTGCGTTTATGGCTGGCTTCTGGTCGAGCGAAGGAAGACAAAGAAGAGAAGAAAAGAGAACCAAAGGATCAAACTGCAAAGACGATCGCTTCTGCTTCTCTCTCTCTCTATCTCGATTTGCTTCATGATAAGAAAACAAGAGGACGCGCGCGAGGTGTTTTGCTTACTTTGCTGCTGTGTCTCTTTATCCTTCTCCCCATCATCTCGCTGATTGATCAACACACTCTCAAGAGGAACGCGTTTAACCCTGGGTGTCCTTCTCCCAGTCGTAGTTGGCGATTTCGTCATCGATCTCTTCGTGCACTTCTGGGTACATGGCGGTGATTTCATCGACCGTGGTGTCCAATGTGGTGCGGGTCTCCTCCATCAAGCCGATCAGCTCCTGCAACTCCACGATGCGCTTCTTGGAGTCATCCACCTTCTCGTTCAACTCAGTGAACTGGGCATTATAAAATAATAATAGGGCAAAAAATGTTAGTCACCACGTTCACTCACACATAAGCGCATGCCGTTATACCTCCAAATCAGCATTGTTAAAAGACGAAAGCAACGCACCAGCTGGTCGACGGTGGCGGCTTCGTTGACTTCCGAGGTCTCCAATTCCGCTGGGGTGATGGTTGGGAACACAATGTTCTTGTAGTTCTCCTACTCAGCCACAACAAAATAACACAGACATCCTATTGTAAATACGCTAACCCACAATATTTGCCATCATCATAAACATCGACCGCAAGAGGAGAAATACCAAGAGGAGACGCATGAACACGCCTGCGTTGCCTCTCCCTCCCTTTGATATCTCCCCTTACGCGCACGCTCCACATACGCGTCATAGGCATACATTATTCGCATTTATTCACGCACCTCCAAAGCGTTGACGAGGTCCTTGTTCTTGATGACCGAGCGGTAGTAGTCGAAGTCGATGGCTTCTGGCTCCTTAAGATACTCGCGGGCCTCGGCCTGGATCTCACCGTGCACGTTGCGGAGCGAGTCGAGCGCGGCGCGCGCGCGGGGGTCGGTCAGCTTGTTGGAGATGGCCTCCCAGTCGGTGGCGCGCTGGGCGCGCACGGCGCGGCGCACGATCTGTTGGCGGAGCTTCAGCATGTTGGCAGGCAGGCGGCTCGTTGCGGAACGTAAATGGGGGCTGGCGGTGGGCTTTGTGGGGGCGGCGCTAGCTCTTCCTCGCCTTTGGTTTTTGAGAGCGGAGGGGGAATCCGCACGCGCTTTTGCCTTTGGGATTTGATTTTCCTGTGGAATATTATTTATGGTAGACAGGTTTTGTTGAAACTGAGGCCACTGCTGTCTTTCACGACCTGTGAGATTTGATGCAAAAGTTGAATTGACCAGCTTGTCAATTCTTTGGATCATATGAATTGAAACGGTGAGATGAATTGACCTCAATTCGAATTTGAATCGAGTCGAAGACGCGGCCAATTTCGACATTTTTGACAATCGTTTGATTCCCAAGGCGCATTGCCAAAAAGACACGCGAAGTTGCCAATCGATTCGGCGAAGTCTGGTCGATTGCAGCTCCATCCCATCACCAAGAAGACACCACCAGCTCTAGCTTCAGCTCCGCCATCACCACCACCACATTCGAGTCATCATGGAAAGAATGCCCCCGATGGAGACCGGCTGGGAGAAGATGAAGCGCCGCGTGACGGAAGAGCCGCTCGTACCGCTGGGCTGTCTGCTCACGGCGGGCGTGCTCGTCGGCGGCCTGCGCTCGTTCCAGCGCGCAGCAGACGCCAAGACCCAGCAGCGCTACATGCGTGCACGTGTAGTCGCACAAGGTGCAACGGTCGTCGTTATGGCTCTCGGGTCCGTGCTGACGCTCAAGAAGAAGGATTAGCTCCAGAAACCACCCACACGTGCAACACAATTTTTTGACAGCACGGCTGGTGATCGCATGAGCTGCAAGACAAGCTGACTGGCACTGTGCTTGGGCACCAGCGCGACCACCGAATTGCAGTTACCAACCAACCTGCATGCATGCACCAATACACAGCACAACAGTTGAAGTGGAGTGAGTGGCGCACCAGTGCTCTGTCTTTCATTCAGCTTTATAAAAATGTTGGCATTTGCTTTTTTGTTTAAAGACCAGACGCGCGCTCTTGTTCCTTTTCGATACCCTACGCTAAGCTAAGACGAACATGAAGAAGATCAGAAATACGAATAAAATAGCGGAGACCTTCAATGCCAGCATTCTATTGTTTGACAGGCTCGAAAAGTACTTCAAGAGCTCGTTCTCTCCGGCGTTCACGTTCGCGAGCGTGTCGTCCACGTTGTCATCGATCCTGTTCAACACGAATATAAGCATTACGTCGAGTCAGCACTATTGGAAACTATGAGAGGCACATTGCTGTTGTTCGTTGCACGCACCTTCGCACGAGATCTTCTTGTTCGTGGAGAATGGTCGCGAGGCGGCCAAACATCTGTCCGATGTCCACGATATGGCTCTCAATCTGCGAGACGGCCTCGGCGCGCGACTCCGTGTAGTTTTGCTGCTCCGCAACGACCTGCTCCTGCGACATGGTCGAGATCAGCGGCATGATCTCGCTGCCTCCGTCCGAGCTCTGGATCCCGTCAGGTCGCGGTAAAGCGTATCCATTGCCGTTGAAGCCGTTGTTGCTGCCATTGCCTGGGCGACCAGAAGACGAAGATGGTGGTGGCGGTGGCGGGCGGTTGTTCGCGAACGTTAGTGGCTTCCCTAACGCACTGGATGCCGTCTTGCCGTAGCGTGCGCGTCTATTCTGCTGGAGCTTCATGTTCTCCTGCCGAACTTCTAGAATATCCTTGAAGCCCTTCGTCGTGACCATCAGGTTGGACTTCATCAGCGACACAATCGCGTCCGAATGCGTCGCTGCCTGTCTTGAGCCATTCGCGGATCGCTTACTATTAATGTATTCCTGCAGCGCCATTCGCATACAGAGCATGAGTACAATGGCAGCCACAACAACGCTTATATACAACACACACACAGAGAAAGCGGGCAGCACCATGTCTCCATTACCTGCAGGTTGTCTAATTGGGCGTTGATGTCCGTGATGTCCTTCTTCACAAGCGCGGCGAGCTCGTTGATCGCTTCCGTTGGGTCGTTGAACATGTTGTTTTGCCGCACCACTGCTCGTTACACAGTCCATGGCCCCATACACACAAAACAACCATTATAATGAGTATTTCCAAGCTTTCTCCCTCTTTCCTCACATACGTGCACCCACAATAGACACACATAAGCGAAAGGGAACGTACGCTGCGTCAGTTGCTGCAGGCGCTTGGACGCCTGGTACACTTCCTTCGAGATGTCTGAAGCCGCCGCGTTGAACTGCACATTCTCCTGCACCGAGTTGTGGACTGTGCCATGCTGCTTCTGCACATGCCAATGAGCACCACCATATCATAAACACAACAGCAGACGTCAGCCAGTCTATAAGCATGAGTCTCTCCTGTTCTCTCGTTCTCTCCCGTTCACGTCCAATAGAAGGGGAAGCAGCGCGAGTAGGGACAGGAAGAGGGAAGAGAGGGAAGCATTGACGCACCTGTGCTCCGGTGGCCGAGGGCTTGTGTCTCTGCTGCGCGAACTGCTGGCAGAGCCGCTGGAAGTCGGCCGTGCGGTTCTCCGCCATCTTCGCTCGCTTCCTATTTCAATATTCGCCCACGCACGTTCAGCTGAAAAAGGAGGCAACAATGAAACTCTGAAGTAACAAAGTCACTTCTGAAGAGAGTGTGGAAACCTGAACGAAGTTTTACTTCTACGATTTCAATTAGAGATTTCCTGCCAAGTCGGTGCTTCTAGGAAAATTTGAGTTAGGTGTCTCTGGTTGCTTGGCATATAGAATCGAGCTTACAAAAATCAAGTCAACAATGTAGGTCTTAATATTTGAGCTATCCAAAGTGACCAATCAACGCACGCCAAGTTGGCAAATTGACGACATGGTGTGGCCCACACTACATTCAGCTCGGCTCAGCTCAGCTTTACTGTAAAGCGAAACTGAAGGCAACCTTGAAGCATTTGTAGGTCAAGCTACAAAAATGACCTTCAAATGCTTCAAGGTTGGCCTTCAGTTTCGCAGAGTTTTGCTCGATGAAAGCTTTCAGATAGTCCTGACACAATTGACGCAGTTTTGAGATTGTTCAGGGGTCCAAACATTCTTGGGTTAAGCAGAATTCCGTCGTGATCGTTGTGGTGATGAGATGCCCCACTACGGGTAGGCATTTGTGATCAACATTACCCTGCCCGCTGCTCGATCTGCAGCAAACCTCTCAAGATTTGACGTAACAATGCGGCGCGTACAGGGTGCAGAGCGGCCTATATCTGGGCCTAGGAGACTGTGACGACATATGGTCGCCCGTATCAGCAATTCGCAGTCATCAACTCACAAAGTAAGGCAGTCCTATTGATGCTGCAGCGAGCCTGGCGGTGAAAAGAAAGACAAAGCTCATCAAGTGCATTCGATCTCGATTGATTAGCCTCGTGGTTTCCGCCTCCTTAGCCACTCGATATCAAATCCAGCTCGATCATAGCTCTCAACTGCTGCTGGCCAGGTTTTTGTGGGGCCAACCGTTCCTGTGTTCACCCACCTTCCTCTGGATCTATGCTATGGCAAGTGGATTTTCGTTCTCTGGTTATGGCGCTGGACGCTGTGCGCATGTGCAGTTGTCACAGAAAGAAGATCGAAGACCTGTCCAATGGAAGTATCCAGCTGCGCGACTGGTTCTTGGGGTATCTCCTTTTTCGCTGCGAAACACCAAATGGTTGGTCTTAGGACGGAAGCGCGAGAAAGGAAAGGAAATCTATTACGACAGTCTCTTTCGTTCTTATTGACTTCGTGGGGACTCACGCGCATCTCTTGATTCGAATAACGACGTGCAGGTTGGCGCAACCTGTATTTCCACCCATGTACAATTGGAAGTGTCAAACCACGCAGGGACCTGCATCCAGCAGTGCATGACGATCTTGGACGAGCAGACCCTCCACCTGGAACCTCCAGGCTGGAACCACGTGCGTCTCACCTTTGATGGAGGAGCGCGCGGAAACCCGGGTCCAGGCGGGGGCCTGGACAATATACTCCAGAAATCAACAAGACCAGTCGTGGAGTCTGGAGGCATGCGGCTACGCATACGCTGGAGCCCGGGTCACCAACAATATATGTGAAGTCATAGCACTTCGCGACGGTCTCGCGTACACCAGGACCCTCCTGCGAACCACAGCCATGCACCTCGAGGTCATCGGCGACAGCAACCTCATCACCGAAGCCCAACGCGGACTCTCCACGATCGCAGCTCCACAGCTCAAGTGGATCAGCGATCAGATCAACACCATCGCCAGCCACCTGGCATGGACAAGCTGGACTCACACCAAACGATCACACAACAAGATGGCAGATCGCCTCGCAAACATGACCATGGACCCCCTCGGGGCTGGGACACTAACTGACCAAGCAACGGGCCCAGACAAAGACAGATACTGCAGCATCCTAGTACTTAAGGACAACGACATGCAGCTCAATCCCTCACCGTGGCGGCACACTTCACTCCTTCAAGTGAGACAGCAGTTTCAGGATTCTTAATCGCTAGATAAATAGAGTATCTTTCTTTATCTCACAATTGAAAGTGTCAAACTTGGTTTGACTGCCACTGCTACTGTAGTAACTCGCCATCAACGTTGGTATCCTCATGTGCGATTACTGGAACCTCCCAGTCGAAGCGATGTCACATGAGTAACACCGACATATATCATCGAGTCTCCACGATTAGACTTCACATGTCAACTCTACGCACGCAATAGCAAGAACTGCCACATCGCGTTCGAAAGAGAATTTGTTTGACACTTGGCCAACCCAGGAAGGAACAGCGTCCAAACTTTTTTCTTCCGACCTTCTTCACAAGGGGCCCTAAACTCCTGTTTGTTGTTTGATCCCTTCCATTCGTTTCACAGATACCTTCAACTCTCACTGCTGCTGTTTTGAAGCAACCGCATCAAATCGCAGTGAGGGATCTAAACTGGTCATACACAACAGGTCAAGTTTCTGCGATCGCATCTGTTTTTGCGGACGCACCGGAGCTTTGCGATTCGTCACGTTGCATTTTTGTGGTCGTACACATGTACTTTCTGTTGACCAACGCAGCGTGACAGATTTGTGCCGCTTATGTACACCGAATGATCGAGGAACAACACAATTCTCGAAGAATATTCCCAGAAAGTGTTGAGAACCATTTTTGTGTTTGACTTTATACTTGATTTTACTATGGGATTGTACATCCTCTTTAAAGTTAAATTACATCTTTAAAGATAATTTACCTCTTTAACGTTTCTGAATTTTGGAGAATCCGCGCGTTATACTTAGCCCTTGTAAGGGGATAACCATTTACCCTATATAAGAAGGGTTCATGATCGGATTTATTAGGGTATTTATAGAGTCCAGATGCCTCATCTAATAATGGGTTTTCGTATGGGTACCCAAATGACTATTTGGGTATGGGTACTGGCTGCTAGACTCCCGACTGACTCAACTTCTCAGCTTCCAGCTGGCGCAGCGGAAGTGATGACCTGCATTTTGTTTAGTGGGCCATTTTACGCCACGCACAATCGAGCGGATGGATTGTCAAGGAGGAGAGAGATTATTGGGATTGACATGGTGGCGACGCGCATGAGATACTTCTCGCTGCGGGCATCCATTCGGAATGTGTACACTGTATCTACTCATATGACGGGTCCGAGATACACTCGGAGATGACACGTGGTGGTTTGGTTCGCCGTGTTTGCCAAGAGAGAGGAAACTTGTTGAACTTCCAGAATTTTCCAGCTGAAGGTTGTTGCTTCAGAATGAAGACGTGGCAGCTCGTGCGATCGGGGATCTACACCTATCTATCTATCTATCTATCTATCTATCTATCTATCTATCTATCTATCTGTCCGTTCTTTCGTGCTTGGCAGGGAATGGCTAGACGGTCAGTCGTTCGCGCATGCTGCGCTCTATGATCTGCGTGCGAGCAACCCGCTCGTACAACTCGACCAAAGAGAGAGCGCTGCCATCGAAATCGAAATCAATCCCTGGATCTCTTTGTAGTGTCAAAAGCCTGCGATCGCGTGAAAACACAGCATTTCGTGAGCTGTCTGTCCACTCAAGAAGCGAAAAGTGTGCGATCGCGGCGGACAGTTAAGAAACATCTTCATCTGAAAGCAATGCTCGTCGCATTTCTTGGAGTCTCATAATCCGGACCGATTGCATGCAATCGGTCCGGCAGGAGAGGTGCATTTGGTGTCTGGTTGTTGTCTCAGTGCGTTGGTTGAACCAAGATGATAGTGGTCCACCTCACGCCATGCGCGAGTTGACGAGCGAGTGGGCTGCGAGAGTGACTCTTCCCGGTCTCCCTATGCTTGGATGAGAGTAGGACCTGCAAACCGGAGCTTAAAGCGCTCGATTTTTGAGTCAGAAACCGGAGCTATTGCTTTTAACCCACATCGACAACTCGACGACAACGGACGTTCACGCGCTTTTTCTCTTATTCCGAAAATGAACCGGGACCCAGGACAGCGATCGGAGATCTGCCTGCCGTGCCTGCACCAGACAGACACAGCAGCACATCGCAAAGTCTGTCTATGGTTCTGAATACTGGTATAAGGTCGTGCGAATAGGAATAGAGGCGAGGAGGGGCTTGCTGGCGAAATAGCGCATTACGTCGCGACGTCTTCTAAACCGCTGCTGTGGTAATAAAAGCGTTGAGCAAGGGACAC
This sequence comes from Globisporangium emineosum, assembly GCA_023334195.1. Taxonomy (NCBI): domain Eukaryota; phylum Oomycota; class Peronosporomycetes; order Pythiales; family Pythiaceae; genus Globisporangium; species Globisporangium emineosum. The sequence continues at coordinate 52,838 of JAASGK010000011.1, forward strand.
AAGGAGCTGTGCGAGAGCAGTAACTTCCTGAGCCTGTCCGGAGGGGTCACTTCGTCGCGTCTCCAATCAAGGAAGGACAAAACTCAGTTTTTATCCTATCCCGGTGCCGCCCTGACGCTTTTCAGCCTTTGTATCGCTCTGCACCGACCATCAAGTTGCGATAGAGATGGCACTAATCACATGAACTGCAGCTGGCTGGCTGGATACCGACCGTGTCCGCAATCCCAAATCTTAATTGCGCATGCAGTCTCATTCGAGGTGCCAGTCATCCACAAATGATAGATTCGCTTTAGCCAGTCAGCTCCTCCGTGTCACTGCTTTACAGTATGGACAAGCCGCTTTCACTTGTATTGATGACCCAGTGCCAATTTCCAATCGCCGATCTACAATCAACAATCGGTGTCAGGACTGGCTGAATGAGTCTATGTTCGTCCGTCCACCGCCGTGCCACCTGTTTCAGCGGCAACAGCTGTCACGCCCAGTACTATTTTCGGAACATTCCTGATGTCTCTGGTTGTCCTTTTCAGCCAATGAAAGAGAGGGGATTGCATACAAATCGGGCAGAAAGGGCTGACTCCGCATAGCTGACACAGAAAACCGCCGCGTGCAGAGACGGGCTGTGCCTAACGATCCGCACAACCATCCGACCAAACAGCGAACGAGCAAGCAGGTCCAGAGCTTTGACCGGCGGCAGCACAACACAGGAGCTCATTTCCACTTTTTCCGTCCAGGAAAAGTATCAATTCCTCACGCGAGTACTCCGTACGAGCGAACGCTTCCATTGACTGCAGCCCAACCAGCAGCAGTATACCCCGCCACAACCACCGGCATCCCCCCCAAACCAGACAACTACTGGTATCTACTTTACTACCCCGATCACAGCAAGCACAGCGGATTTATCTATCTCAATCAATTATTATGGAGCTCAACCTCGACAACGACGTTCCTGCCCCCATGATCACTACGCCCCGCCACGACGCCCGCAGTCGCACCAGCAGCACGCAGGAGGAGCTCGTCGGCGCGATTACTCCGTCCACGGTGAACGGCATGACGGTCGCACCGCAGTGGTCCCAGCTCATGCCAGAGACAACTGACGTGCAGGAGAAAAAGCGCATCGGCACGACGTCGTCCGGATCGTCTGCGAGTTCGTCTGACGAGGAGGAAGAAGAGATCGTGACGCCGTGGCAATCAGCGAACGACCTCCCCGAGCGCCGCGTGATGGTGCAGCGAATTATCACGCTCACAGAGAAGAAAAACTCGATTCTCGCGTCAACCGTGGCCCAGCAGCAGTCGACAGCGACCCTCGCGAAACGCATCGAATTGTCGCTCTACTCCCACGCGAGCTCGTTGGACGAATACCGAAACCTGTCGACGCTCCGCCGCCGTCTCCAGTCGCTCGTGTCGCTCAGCTACCACGAAGCAGCGGCAGTGCGCTCGCTGCAACAGTTGGAGCTGAGCCCGAAGCGCCGATTCCTGTCGCGCAACCTCGACATGACCCCAGACTTTGCGATCAAGCGCCGACGCCTCGTAGGACTCTCGGCGACCGAGGTCAAGTGCTCCGGTCGCATTTTCCAGAAGATCGGCGAAGACTGTCTGCGCAACATCTTCTCCTTCCTCGAAGGCAAGGAGGTGATCGCGAACCGCGCGCTCAACAACTTTGCCTCCGAGTTCCTGCCTTCCTGTGTCGTGAGCCTCGAGCTCCACGTGGTGCAGCTGCGAAAGTCGATGGAGAGCGAGTACTTCAACCTGCGTAAGCTGATCAACTTGGAGAGACTCATCGTGTACAAACAGGTCAGCCCGAACAACAGCGTGAGCGCACTTCAGCTTGGGAAAACCCCGCTGCACGCGTGGGGGTGCTCGGAGCTCGACGCGACCCAGGGAAACGAGGGCGAGGAGATCATGCTGCAGCTCGCAGCGACGCTGGACGCCGGCGCAGGACGCCACCTGAAACAGCTGCAGCTTGTCTCGGTATTCAGCAACACGAGCCAGCGCAACGCACTGCGTGCCTTGTGCGACGTGCTCGCGCGCGGCGCGTGTCCACAACTGGAGGACTTGCTGCTCGGAGGAAACAGTATCATGGACGCCGGCATGGTCGACATCGCGCGTCTACTCAAGTCGAACGCCGCGCCGGAACTCACTCGACTGGATTTGCGCCGCAACTACATTGGCGAGGCAGGGCTGCGTCGCATCGCGTCGGCTCTGTCGCTCGGAGTGGTCAAGAAGCTTCAGTACCTGTGCATGGGCGGCAACATCATCACGGATAACTGCGTGGCGCCGCTGCAGAGCCTGTTGGCTGGGTGCGCGTGCCCGCAGCTGCGCTTCCTGGGACTCGAGGACAACTTCTTGACCCCCGAGGGCGTGCAGACGATCATCCAGGCCGCGACCGCCAGCGGCATGACGCCAAAGCTGCACCGTGTCTCCTGCGACGGCACCGCAGCGCTGCTGTAGAGCCAACAGGCTCGCCACGTTATTATAAGGAAGCGCTGTCCGCCGTGTGTGCCGTCCAAGTCTCCAACAAGTCTGAGTATCATTTGTATAAATCTCCCCCTAAGTTATCTAGTCCTCGTGCGTTCCCAAAAGAAGGGAACTGAAAAGCAAATGAAAATGCAAGCGATCGTGTCCACCCATTTCCAATTCAACTGAACGAAAGTTACCGAAAACAACAAGAGAAATGCAAAAAAATAGAACGCCACTGTTCAGCAACAACGACACGTAACAGCTATTAATAATTTGTTCTATCTTTTTCGTGTCTTTTCAGCAAGTGATCGATTCGATATGATTGAAGGCATACTGTAGATTTTTAATCTGCACTCTCACCATTCGAAAGCGGCCATACAGTCTCTATAGCTGCATTCCAATGCCATGAAGCGACGCGGTGCTGGCTGTTTGAAGGAAAAAACGCGATTTTGAGAACCGTTGCAGGTTGAAGAAGAAAAAGAGAACCCAGCAATAATGAAAATGAAACAACTTTGCGTTCTGTGACGGGCGAGAGCTAACGCCGGAAAAGAAAATGGCAAACACAGCGAACGAATCGGCCTGCGAGCCGACCCCAGCGTGAATGCCTTCCTTGTGGGTGGGTGGTCTGCTGACCAACAGCGGACCAATTTGCCTTCCCTTGTAAGTGTGTTGTATACGATGAGATGGAGTTCTAGCTCGAAGCAAAAGTTTTATTTTATAGGTACAATTACAGGAGTGTAAGGGAGTGAGTGGGTGGGGGATGATAGATAAGTGTCGGTAGAATAGAGATCTCTAGCTGGAAGGCGTCTGTCTGGGGGAGGGATGCGAAGTGTTGTTCTAGCGGGGCCGCTGCTTGCTGGCAGTTGACGAAATGCAAAAGGAATGCGTGCGGTTGGGACGCTTGATGGGGGGAACGAACGCTTCAGGTGGAGCTCAGTGTACAGCAGGAGGGAGGAAAAATGGGAGTTGTCTGGATGGTTTCTTGGCTCGGGCGCGCGATTGACTCTGCATGATAAGTGTATGCTGATACTGTGTGTACGCCGTCGCCCTTCGCCACACTGTCCCTTAGTTTAGGTGTAGTACTCGTCTGGCGGCGTCGTGGACACGTACCAGCCCCACTGAGGAGACGCTGAGGTGTCGTCGTCTTCCTCCATCACGCTCTCCGGAAACCCAAAGCGCAGCGCAGCGCTGGCGTCCTTGGCGAGTGACCGGATCGCTCCATCCTCTTCTTCTCTTTCCTCTTGTCTATCGCTCTCGCCAACGACATCCTGGTCAGCGGCACCACAGCTGAATGCGAAATTACTGACACTGAGCGAGCTCGGATGGGACCGCCGTACGGTCGGCGACGTCGTCGACACCTCGCTCTCGGTCGCGCTGTACACATCGTCATTCGTCTTCATCATCTCGCCTCTTCTCCGCTGCTTGGACTTGAGTAGCAGTAGCTCGTCGCTGGACGATCTGCTGGTCTTGTTCGTCGCGTCTGTTGACGTCATGGTCTGTAGCTCCTCGTCGCTGTCGCTCCACGCCGGCTCCTGCTCGGATGACACCTGCACGCCCAGCTGCAGCGACTTGCTGCTGCCCCGAGTCTTGGCGAACTGGTGCGCCGCCGCCGACTCCTCCTCGGTACGGGACTTGAGGTACGTGAGCACGCTCACGGCGGTAGCGGCGGCCGCGGCGGCGGTGGCCACGACCGGGTGCTCGCGCATCCAGCGCAGGCCGCCGGCGATCTCGTGCGGCGTCGGGAAGAACGAAGCAGGCACAACGTCCGACATGTTCTGCGTTCTGCTTGCTTTTGTGTGTGATTTATATCTGTGTGTGTTGGGTTTGGTTCTGATCCGCGCGTGCTTTGCTGGCTTGTTGGCTTGCGCGCTTGTTTGCTTGTTGTTTGCGCACGTGGTTGGGTGAGGGTGCTTGTGGGGGTGCGACGGCGCTCTAATTTTGCCAACTTGCCTTTTGGAGAGGGGCCAGGGGTTCTCTGACTGCCTTGTCTGAGGAACTGAACGAAAGCGTCTTTCACGGTACAGCCGTGCTCAATGCTGACGTACTTTGAGATTCAAATGCTAAATTCAATACCCCCTTTAAAGCGATTAATTGTTTGAAGAAAGAAAGTCAGTTGGAGCTGCGAAAACAAATGAGCCTTCTTATACTGATTAGTCTAACCTACATCGGAAAAGCAAGGGTGTCGTGCGGGCTCGGGTTGAGTCTTGCGTGAAATTTCTTCTTAGTGAACCAACTTGAAGCTTGTTGGCAAGTTGTTGGCTCGCTTTTTGCGAGTTGCGCTCAACAATCTGCTGTTGTTATTGTTGTGCCACATCAGATGCGGAGATGTGGAGCCTCACATCGCGAACTGAAGCAGCTCGTCTCGTCCACGCATCGTGCAAGCGGCTGGCTGAATGGGCCTGGCAGGCTGTTTCGCTGGCTCTGTGTCCCCCCCGTTGATTGATTGATTTTGCCTTTCAGTTCGAACTGCTGTTTCCCAACCGCCCGCCACGCTCGACAAGACCCTCTGTCATGATGATCATCAAAAGACCCCTCACAAGCAACAAGTGATGAGAATCTGGGAGATGCTTTGCAGATTATATTTTTCTCAGCCATCGTGGCTGGTTTGAAAATGTGTGACAGCTGGTGAAGGATGCGAGTTCAGATTGGAGCCAAGTTGAGGAGGAACCCACAAAGCGTCGTTCGGTATTCCAACAGCAACAAAACAAATCAAGTGGTTCTCCCCTTCACCTGACATATTGCGGCTTGCTTGTTTGAAGTGTTGGGCTTCTTGCTTGCTTGTCGATTGTCTAAAGTCTCACTTGCTCTCTCACTCCAGTGCTGAAATGGTGCACATCGGAGCTTTGTGCATTTTGATGACGGCCTTTTCAGGTGGTGCATCATGCGCGATTTGCGCACTTTTACCAACACTGGTGCGAAGCAGAAAACGATGAAAAAGTTAAAGTTGGCTGCATGTTTTCGTGGTGAGCTTTGTTGTGATTGAAAATGAAAAAACAAGGTAAGGCTTTACATCTCCACGTCAAATTTGTATCTCACTTTATCGAACGTGTTTGGCGCATCGCGATCACGATGGATCGATTTCCGGTGCACACACTTTCACACGCGAGAAGAATGGACTTTGAAGAAAAGAAAGTGAAGAAAGCGAGAATGGAGCAAAAACACCACAGTGCGAACCTTGGAGCTCCGAATGGAGAGCTCCAATTTTTGGTTCCCCATTATTATTGCGTTGATACCACAGAAGCAGTAAACAGCGAGCGGCCTTGTCACGAAGCCGACGACGACACCGGAATGAAATGCTGGTGATGATGGTGGCGAAAAAATCTGCAACAAAGCACTTGGTACAGTAATGGTGTACCTATCACAAAAGCGAAATGATCATGCCACAATCTCGCTTTTGTGACAGGTACCAAGTGCTTTGTTTGCGGAAAGTTGTTTATTTTCTGCAACTCGAGAATTCAAAAAAGGCACTTCAAAGCAACACCAACAAAGTAAAAAAAGTGGCCAGCCTTCTTATTAACCACCTAGCAAAAAAACAAAATTTACATGATGCGAAAGGGCACTTCTGGAGAAAGCAATTCTCTTTTGCACACAAAGCGCCACGCTTTCATCGACTAACTGACATTTCGCAGTTCAGCTTGAGCTTGGCGCATTCTCGCACATTTTCATGGCTGGTTGTGGTTGCGTCCACTCGCTTTTGCCTTTTGTTTGGCCGATTGAGTTCCCGCATTCAAAGAATCTGAAGAGGAGAGGGGCCCAGAATTGCTGAGATCGGATCCGATTGAGGGTTGCTATTTTGGGTGCACAAGTTGCGCATTCATCCATTCAAGAGCGTTTGCTGTTTTGCTGCATGTGTTGCGTTGGTTCAGGAATCGGATTGGCCAAAGAAACGAAACGGCTACCAAAAAATATCCCATTTGAGTGTTTGTCTGTCAGTCACCCATGCTTGAGTGCGAGTCAGTCTCTCCCATTTGGGAGATTTGAACAGAATCGGATGGTGAATATCACCACGAATTTCTGCATTCAGAAATTCAATTCTGTTCAAATATGTAGCGCTCTCGCACGGTAGATAAATTAACAATGCGCTTTGAGCTTTTCACCCCTCATCCCATCCATTCTTGGTCGCCCTCTATCCACTTGTACAATGTATGTACAGGTACAAAATGTCCCTCTTGTTTGGCAAGTCAACAGAAAGATGGCTACGCTTGAACTTTTGTCGACGAGAAATATGAACTTTAAGCTCATTTTTAGTGAGCCATGTTGGTGTGATTTTGATTGTTGGTGGCTGCTACAAGTCGAACTTGGTCGTGTTGTTGCACTGACGTGTTCTTCTCTCGTCTCTTGCGCACGCACATTCGCAACACATTACACAATAAATGGCGGCGGCCCATTTGCTCAATAACGAGCACACCAGACACACCAAACATCCGCAACTTGCACACGTCAGGCGAGAAAAGAACCTGCAAGGAACAAAGCTTATCCTCCGCAAGACAAGTGTCTCAACAATGAAACCGTGGCGGGAGATGCGGTCCAAATGTAACTTGTTTCTTGGTGTATGACCAAGTAAGTGCATGTAAAGGAAGGGGTCAAAAAGATACTAATATCGGTTTCACAACTGGGGTGTGCAAGAGCGCGTCAGAAGTGCAGGTAGATTTACAGAAAAAAAGTGGCTGAAAACTTGGCGGGATAGTGTGCTTGAATGTGGTGGTGGAAGAACAGAAAGTTGCTGTTGTTTGTTTGCCTGGTCAACAAGTGCGTTTGCTTGTCTTGTGCGCGCGCGGCAGACTTGTGCAATTCATGGATTGATCTGAGGATCCTTGACCTGCAATAGAGAGACTGGCGATGTTTGTTTGCCTCAAAAGTCGCTGGTCAGAGCCAGATGGGTGCGCTCGCCAAGGGTCGCGAAAGATCGCGGCGGCTTCCCAGATGGCAGGATGGACGGTCAGCAAGGGCCATGCGTGGGATCCAGGAGTGTGTGTCTTCTGCCCATTTCTGTGGCGGTGGCTCGACGGCCAATTGTTCTGTGAATGATGACATCGCGGTCGTGGCCCACCCCGTCCATGATCATTCACGTCCATCGACTCAGCTGCTCTTTTGCGTGTCAAAAGGAAGAAAAGATCGCACATCACCCGGTATGTACACTTGAGCATACTCAATCCAAGTTTCAAAAAAGATCTGCTCTGCCACTTGTTTTCGTGAAACGGCGAAGCGACGCGTGCGCGGGACCTTTGAGGAGCGAAAGAACATTAAGGGAAAAAACTTTTTCAGTAAAGGTGCAACCCAGGTTTTGTTTATCCAGCTATACTTTACGTTAAAGCGTGAGACTTAAAAATTGACGAAAACGCCTCGAACTCTGTGACACTTTCTTTGCAGAAGCTACATATGTTTGCATTGGACTTCGATGAGCGAAACTCATCAGCGACCAACACAGGCGAGCTAGCCGCAAGTGACGCGCCGCAACGCGTTGTTTTTTTCAAAAAAATATGAAAATAACTGTTCATTATCCTTTATGTTCCAAACTAACCAGGTATACATATTCTATACATAAGAACCTGAGCACACTTGGAAATACATGGACAAAAAACACGGGAAAATCTCTGTCGTGTTGTCCTGTCCTAACTTTTTAGATTCATTTTTCCAAAAGTGCTAGCAAAAGTGTTCAAAAAGTTGTTTGCTGAACGGTACTGCACTTGCATACTCGTTTGGTCAAATCAGGACGGGCGATGTGGAACCCGGAAGGGGTGTGGCAGGTGTGATGTGATGCGGCGCTTTGCGAGGCGGGAAGCCACGCAAGACTACTGAGCTGGCTAGCTGGATCACCAATTGCTTGTTGCTTGACTGATGGCTGGCTGGGAATGCTGGGTCCACGACCAAAAGTTGTTGAAAACAACAGCAAAATTCGGGGGCACATGGACCAGCAAATATCAGATTTGAGAGGGTTCTCCAAAAAAATCGAAGAGTAACGCGACGGTCCTGGTTGTTGGGAGGAGAGGGGCACACTCGAGGCAGAAGAGCGAGTGGGTTGCGAGGAGGGACCTCACTGCGGACCGCGCGCGCAGGTCCGTCCTTTGTGAGCGACTGCGACCGAAAGGCGGCGGCGGGCGGCCGTGCCCCCAGTCCTCACTTCTCTACAGGCGCGTGTCCGCACACCCAGACCACAGCAACAAGAAGAAGAGCACCAGACAGGAAGTAAGGGATCCACAATCCAAAAGCCATCCATCCGTCCACACAACTAACAAACAATGGACCGCCTGCTCAACCACAACCACCAGCTGTCCACGGACGACGTGCTCATGGGTGAGATCCTCATCTCGCTCAAGCGCACCGCGGTCGTCCAGAACGACCTCGTCCGCGCCAACACCGCCGCCGCCGCCTCTACGTCCACATCCCCAAGCTACCGCTCGAAAGTCGAGCTGACCGTCCAGATGCCGCCGCCGCGCGACGCCACGTCGATGGCGTCATCGCCGTCGTCGTCGTCAGCATTGTCGTCGCCGTTCGGAGCTTTTGGCAGCACGGTGAGCCCCGTGGCGTCCAGCGCGTACTCGTCAATGGCGCTGTCGCACTCGCCGTCCGAGCGCACGACCAAGCGCTACGGGCCCGTGGTGCAGCTGGACGACCTGCGCCGCTGCTTCAACATGCCGATCGCGGCGGTCGCGCGCAAGTTTGGCATCTGCGCAACGCTGCTCAAGAAGATCTGCCGGCGCCACGGCATCCAGCGCTGGCCACACCGCCAGATCCGCAGTCTGCAGAAGAGCATCGACATGCTGCGCGAGTCGCTCGCGGTCGCCAAGGGCTCCAACAAGGAGTACATCGCCAAGAAGATCGCGGCCTTCGAGTACACGCTCGAGTGCATCATGCAGGACCCGAACACGGCCGCCAAGGGCATCTCGGCCGGTCGGCTCGCGTCCCCCGCCACCGAGGAGCTCGTGAAGCGCGGCAGCCGCGTCGCCAAGGCCGCCGGCGGCAACAAGGACAGAAAGAAGATCACATCTTCATCCGCGCTGGCGGCTGCGCTCTCGGAAGAGGACGACGAGGACATGGACGAGGCGTCGCCGTCTTCGCCAACCCGCCTTGGGGTCTGGTCACCCTCGTCCTCGCCGTCGCAGACGCACGTGGGGGAGCGCAGCATCAGCATGTCGCTCAAGTCCATTCTCTGTTGAAGTTGGTGTTGTTAGGTGTCAAGGTAGTAAGTTAGTCGCAGTGATAGCAACCATTAGTGTGTAGTATTGGATATTAGCAAGGAAGTAGCAGAATTAAGTAAGCAAAAGTAGGAAGAAGTGAAAGAAGGGTAAGTTAGTCAGCTATAGTAGTAAGTCAAATCTCAACGATAGTGTCGCGTTTGGTTAGTTAGATCTTAGTTATAAGGGCGGGTGTGTGTCATTTGAATGGACGCGCGTGCGTCATATTGCTGAAGCGAATCTTTTGATTTACAGTTATGCAAGCGAGTTATTTCTGGCACATCGACATACACTTTTCAGTTCAGACGAATCCCACATTGTTGAGCCATTCTTCAACAAGAGGCTCACCTGCGTTGGCTGGTCATCACACGCAGATATCCCAGAGCTCCCCATATTGAGAGCTCAATGGAAGAGAACAGGAATGAGTGGTGGCGCAAGGTTAAGAAACCGCCACGCGACATAAATAGATGGATAGAAAAGTGCATGTTCATGGTTGAGAAGCAGGTGGGTCTTCGCAGGTGAGTGCCCACCCACTTACCTGCTTCTCAACCAGCACGGTGCAGGACAAATGGCTTCCAACATGAAGGAAGGTGGTCTGTCAAATCACAGAATCTTGGATCAGCAGGCGACCCTTCAGGCTCGCAGGATGCATTCAGAAAGCATGATGCAAATCTGCGAAGAACCAGAAAGAAAGACACACAACAAGGGAGTGCGCTCATGTAGCGCCATGGTGTTGCTGTCACACATGGGCAGCCATGTGCATCAAGCAAATCTTCGCGCGAGGAGAGGAAATGTTGCGTGCGCGTCCCTCAAGCAAACACGAATCCTCCCACTATATCGCTCTGGCCAATAGATCCGCCACACTTGGCACTTGCGCGTCCGCTCGCTCGCTTTGTCGCTTTGTCGCTTTGCTTCTGGTCCGCAGTGCTCCGTCTGTCTGCCGTCCTTCCATCTTTTGCTTTTTGCTTCCCTGGCGTCGTGCCCGTTCGCGATTTTTGAGCTTGCGGAGCCCATCACCCTTGGGTTCCATTTGCTGGTGTTTTTACGAATCGTTTTTACGTTTTTGCTGCTGTGGATTTTTTTACGAACTTTGTTTTGTTGGGTGAGCCCATCCATCAGCATTGCTGCAGTAGCTCTCCGACTATTTCCGCTCCTCCCGATTTTTGAAGTGCGCGCAAAAAGCAACGGACGCGGTTGGGCGAACGTTACCACACCCACCCCCTTCCTTCAACACCAACTTCCACAAGCGCCAATCAACTTCCACCACCAAACCAAACAACCCGCAAGTTGCGCAACAAACACCTTGCGCACGCAAACCAACAAACCAGCAAGTCACACACAACACAAGCAAGCCAAGCATGAGCTCGATCGTCGCTGAAGCCGAGGCGCGCACGCAAACGTACGTGGCGCGCATCGACCCGGCGCTCTGCCTCACCTCCACGTCGCTAGCGTCGCTCGCCGCGGACAGCGCGCCGTTCCAGCAGATCGTGGGCAAGGTGCGCGACATCTACGTATTCGCGGACCGCGTGCTGCTCGTGTCCACGGACCGCCAGAGCGCGTTCGACCGCGCGCTTGCGTCCGTGCCGTTCAAAGGCCGCGTGCTCACCATGACAAGCGCCTGGTGGTTCGACGCCACGCGCCACATCGTGCCCAACCACGTGCTCTCGTCGCCGCACGCGTCCGCGATGCTCTGCAAGAAGTGCACGGTATTTCCCGTCGAGTTTGTCGTGCGCGGCTACATCACGGGCTCCACGAGCACGTCCATGTGGACCAACTACGCCAAGGGCTCGCGCGACTTCTGCGGTCACAAGCTCCAGGATGGTTACGTGCAGCACCAGAAGCTCCCGCAGAACCTCGTGACACCCACGACCAAGGACGACACGCACGACGAGCTCATCTCGGGCGAAGAGGTCGTGCGCAGCGGCCGCATGACGCAGCAGCAGTGGGACTACTGCGCGCAGAAGGCGCTCGAGCTCTTCGCGTTCGGCCAACAGCAGGCAGCGCAGCGCGGACTCATCCTCGTGGACACCAAGTACGAGTTTGGCGTCGACGCGGACGGCCAGATCCTGCTCATCGACGAGATCCACACGCCGGACTCGAGCCGCTACTGGCTCGCGCACTCGTACGAGGAGCGCATGAAGGCGGGCCTGTCGCCAGAGAATATTGACAAGGAGTTCCTGCGCCTCTGGTTCAAGGACCACTGCGACCCGTACAACGACGCAGTTCTCCCCGAGGCTCCCAAGGAACTCGTGCTCGAGCTCTCGCGCCGCTACATCCTGCTCTACGAGCTCATCACGGGCAACAAGTTCGAGTTCCCCGCAACCTCGGACGTGCACCAGGAGCTGCTCGACTCGCTGCGCGGCCCGCTCACCACCACACAACAATAGATGTGAAGCCGAACTTTCAGCGCACGAGAGCCCGTACATTTGGGCAAGTAAAGCGGATCTCATTACAGCGATTAAAGCCCAACAACAGCCCAGTGATATGAGCACCACCAAGAGCGCATTTGCGCAACAATTTCTTTATTATTGCATGTGTTCTTGAGGCAAAAATGTCAAATAGCTCCAAATGGCTGTCGTCGCCTTGTCGATGTACGTTCGCTTGCTCTTCGTAGCCATGCAAGTGTCTTTTTCGTGTAAATTTGTACAGCATCGCCCAAAACCTTAGTGGAAATTGGTTTCGTGCAGATTTCAGCAATTTCAACAATGTCGAGTCTAGCGAAGTCCTCCGCACTTTTTCAACTGGAAAGATGACGATTGATAGATAAATCACTTGGTGTTCTCGCTTTTCGTCGACGTGAGCTCAATTTGCGAGCTGGACGAGTCCAGCGCGGTCTTGAGGTTCGTGTCGTCCTCCTTTTCGCGAATCGAGCACTCGAGTTTGATCTTGGCGCAGCTGTCGCTATCAGCGGTCGCCACTGCCAGCGCCAGAGGTGGGAACTGCCTCCCGTCCACGGGCATGACGGACGCCTTGGAGATCCGGAGCGACGTGGACTTTGGCGGCAAAGTCGGCGCCTTGACGCACTTGACGGTCGGCGACGGCTCGTCGGGCAAGCACTTGAGGAGCAGCGGGATCACCCACCGATATTCGATGTTCCGCGCTTTCTGCGCGCGCTTGATGAAGATGATCATCTTGACCGCGGCGCGGAACTTGCCGCACGGTCGCAGCACGTTCATCTCGCGCTTCGAGAGCAAGTAGACGCCGCTGAGCGTCACGGACGCGCCGAAGAAGAACATCCCGAGCTAAGATAGTCCGAGATTTGAGTAATCCAACAAATTTGGCAGATCTGGTAGATGCAAAGAGTGCAGTCGCAGAAACAGGTGAAAGTGGTCGAGACTTACTGCTAGGACGGACATTTTCGCAAACTCTTTAAAGTAGACGCCGCCGCCAAAGATCGAGACCGAGATGAAGAAGCACTGGAACACGGGCACGATGAACACCGCGTCAAAGGACTGCAGTCCGTGCGCGAGCCAGTGGATCTGACAAACATACATTAGGAGGTCACAAAGTCAACATTGTTGTCAGATCCATTCATTCACATAGCGAGTAACATTATTCGCACCTGTAGGAAGATGCAGGCAAACATGCTGAGCGAGATCGCGTAGGTGCCAAAGTTCACAAACTGGTTCGTGCCTTCGGCGCTCGTCTTGACGAGTTCCGCGACGGATTTCGCAAAGAGGATCGACTGCGCGCCAAAGACCCCGGAGAGCGCTGGGTAGCAGAGCGGGTGGAGCTACAGAACGAAACGTAATTAGAAAGTTGTACGGGAGTTGGTATCAATACTAAAATCCAATCACGAACAACGCTTGAGGAGACCCACTCTGGCGTAGCGCTTGTACTTGAGCGAGGACGACCCGTACACGCGCAGCAGTTGCTCCATCTTCTTGGCGAGCAGGTAGAGTCCGATGCACGAGAGCGCCATGAGAACGATGTACATGACGAAGAGCGGCTCGCTGTAGAGATTCACGAGCTCGTCGACGGTGTAGCAGCCGCTCTCCTTCTCGGCAAACGCCGCGACGATGCAGATGCCGATCAGCACGAGCGTGGTCCCGAGCGCATCCTAATAGTATAGTTGGATAATAGCAGTCAGGCACCCAAAAGTTCATCGACTAGCTCATGAGCTTACAAGAAGCGTACCATGCGACTGAATTTCTCTTTGAGGAAGAGCGAGGCGAAGACGACGTTCGCCACCATGGTGGACCCGCCCACGGGCGTCGCGAGCGACTGCGGCAGGAAGCCCAGCGCCACAAAGTCGAGGCCGCTGCCGCCAATCACCAGCGCGAGACCTACACTCCAGTCAGGGACAGTGTGAGTGAGTCAGACCTCTGTGCGAACATACCTACCTAGGGCTCAACAGATATATGGAGTTAGTTAGAGAGAAACTACACATACCTAAGACCCAGAGCGGCTGGCGAAAGTAGCCGCGCTTGAGCTTGATGCAGCGCTTGGCCTCGCTCATGAACGAGTACTTCTGCATGTTGACGCCCATGTTGGTGGCGATCGAGCCCACGATGCTCAGGATCACGCCCACGTACCAGAGCTTGGTCACCGCGCTCTCCTTGTCGCCGTGGGTATCACAACCCATCTCTTGCTCTCTCTCTCTCTCTCTCTCCGGAATAGGGGGAAGACCTGCGATCCGTTCCTAGATATCGCGTGTAGGCCGACACCACCCCCGCTGTGCTCTCTCCTGTATATGTCGCGCTTGCTGAGCTTGTTGGCGCCTTTAGGCTCGACTGCCGCCAGCGCTTGGTTGCTTTCTGTTGTGCCGCTGCGCCTTCCGTTGCGAGTGTATGAGTTGTTGCTAATTTGGGCTCTTTGTGCAGTGGAGATTCCTCATCTCCGCCCAGATTGCTGTTGTGTGCGATAGACAGACAACCATGCAGGAAAGGGTCAGGTGGTGGTGCTATTTATAGATCGCTCAATCCGTGGCAACGTCACTTGAGTATCAGGTCGAATCGCATGGGTTTGTTCTGGTTCTTTGGTGTCGTGGATTAAAACCACAACTTGCCACTGTCAGATATTAGAACGCACCGCATTGATTGGCGGGGATCTAAAGCATCTGGCTGGGCGATGGACTGTGAGACAGCGAAAGACTGACTACCAGTATTATGGTAATGCATGCTGCCTTGTTTCCTGGCGGCACCACACCACCCCCAGATACCATTTGTTCAGCTGCTGCCTCGAGACACTGAACACAAACGCATGAGGGGCAAGAGTCAACACCAGGGGCAGCTGATGAACTGCTCTTATATTGCAGGAGTTGCAGCTAACAAACGACAGAGCCTCGTGTTCCTCAGGCGTGTGTGTGTGTTGGTGTGAACATTGGCATTTTGGAGCTCTTCGTTTCATTTGATTTTGATTTGCAACCGACGCATAGGTGCCCTTTTTCTGGAGCGAACTGTTGCAGTGGTTCAGCACGGAATGTCAGACTCAGACGACGGGTCACAGACTCAGATGACAAACGTCTCAGACTCAGAAATCCATTGTGCCTGGCACGCTTTTCTTTTCTGCGACGTCACCCGCACTCGCTCCATTTGCACCCATTCGCGCTGATCGACATTCTCCACACGCGCTCTATATGCTACAGACAGGCCTGCGCCTCCCTCACAAAGTGGTCCCGACCTATCTGTCCACACTACCAGGCGTCGCCCTCGCCACTGCACTTACGGCGTTACACGGTGACGCGCACTTGACTGGCGTGACTCTTTCGTGATATGGCACTCCCCAGCGAAATGAATGGATGGATGCATCACACTCCCGTTCCTGCCTGATTACTGCGTTTGGTGGTGTCACGTTACACTTCCGGTTGCTCAATTAGAGCTTCCCCCTGTTCCAGTGTGGTTGCTTCGCTTCACTGTTGCGTCTCTGTGCTTTGCTGACGGGGTATCGCCGGTCCATCCAGTTCGTTCTGAGAACCACTCAAGCCGCCTGTGAACGAGTTCCACCCATTTGCGCCGCTCTCTCAAGCAAGATACAGGCATGACTCGCGAATGAAAGTGCATGGGCCAGTGAATATCAGAGTGAACCAAATGAGTGGTGCTGCTGATGTTGCATCAGCAAGCCTGCCTCTCTATGCGTTGAAGCGTCAATTGCATGCAACATGGCATCGCTTTGTCGTACTTTGCAACGCATCCATGGAAACAACATGGCACGATAGACGTTTTGGTACATGTGGGTATGGTATTAATTAGCTATGGAATGGTTGAATAAAATAGTCTCAAAAAGGCAAAATGACTACAGCTAGAGCGTGAGGGGGGAATAGATAGGTAGCTAGTGGGTTCCAGGATCTCTCCAAGATGAGCGGAGAGTGCTACCTTCGCTCGTCCGAGATGGCACCGACTGTGCGATCGAGCGAGTGGGTCTTCAGACCGACGTCGCGCTCGTGTGCCGCTTGGTGGAACGCGCCGATGATCGCAAAGTAGCTCAGCTGTTTCCGCTTCTTTGGTCGCTGCTGGCTTCGCTCCGAGTTCTTGCGCATGTGCTTCTCGAGCTCGAACTTGATGCGGTTGCTGACTGCGAGCAGCGCGCCGCGCGCTTTCGGTGCGGGGCTGACCTTGCCTTGGAGTTCTGGCACTGGCTCGCACTCGTCGATGCCTGGGAAGTCAAACCGTGCGCGCTTGGCCGACGTGCGGTGTACTGGGGAGACAGCGGGCGTCGGGGGCGTGAAGCTTTCAAAGTCGCGTTTCAAAGATACTTGGAGCGCAGTGAGCGCAGCGGCAAGGCTTGCACTCTCGCTATTCGATTGGCTTGTGGAGGAGGAAGCAGGTGCTGCGAAGCTTGAGCTGGTGTCGATCTTCAGCAAGACATCGTCCGAGGCTTGAATAGTGGTGGTGGTGGAGGTGATCGCCGGGAGCGTCGAGCTGGCGCATCCTGCCGTGCGGCGCGTACCGCCGCTGGTGCTACTCGCAGACGACGTGCGGCTCTTTCGCTTCTTGAAGTGCTGGTTCAGCGACATGCTCGACATTTGATCTTGAGAACGGCCGACGCAGCACGATGGCACACGCACGTGATATGTAAAACTACAAAGTGCAAAATGGAGTGAATCGCAAAACAAGAGGCGGATCGGGAGAATGGACGATAATCACAAGTCCCGCGCGCTCTTCCTTTTTCTTTTTTTATTCACACACGCAAACACAGTGGAGGAGGGAAGATGGAAGCAAGTGTCGGTCTGAGATGGATCTTCACAGTCACACTTTTTCGCACCGCTCTCTCTTCTGCTGATCTTGAACCTACAAAGAGGAGGCTTCTTTCTCGCGAGAGCCACTTGTGCAGGACGTGGCAAAAACAACAATGACGCTCTCCGCAGCAGAAGAACTTGGTAAAAGAAGGAAAAAGGAAGCCAGAATCATGCGTGTTCCGAATTTCAGCGGAAGGAGTCCAACGAGGGACCGGTGCGCCATTCTCTACCACGAAAAATGAGTGACTGGATTTGGACGAACGCACGGACGGTTGGTTGTTTGGCTCGAGAAGCTCAAGCCATTCACTGAAAGGCATCGAGAGCGATGTGTGTGTGGAGTTTGCTTTAAGTGTCAACTTGTTTGTGATTAATCGTGAAGGTGTTGAGCGCGCGAATCAGCACTGTGCTAGTCAACATTTGGACTTGGGCTTGTCAGACTGGTGGATGAATCATCGTGTGTGGAATGACAACATGAGACAGGATCGAGAAATTCAGTTTGTTGAAAACGGTTGATACTTAAGTGTCAACGGTTTTGCTGCTACTTTTGGTAAGGTATCAGGCCAGATTATGGCCGACGACCAGTTTTTGGCCGATAATCGGCAGTAGCCAATCAGATCGCTCAAAATTGTCAACTCTAGCATCTGATTGGTCTATTTAACGAATGGACCAGTTTATGGCCGCCCGCACG
>JAASGK010000012.1:0-69389 GCA_023334195.1 Globisporangium emineosum
ATCGCTTCGCCGATCTTGTAAATGTGTGGCGACTGCGCCTTCATGACTTCGAATTGGTCGACCGCAAAGAAATACGAGCGTTCGCCTCCCTGGAAACTCACGCGGCACTTTGGTCGCATGCTCTCTTCGGCGGAGATCCAGAACGGATACCCGCAATAGCTGGCCGCTTCGATGCGTGGGTGGCATGCGAGCGTGATCGACCCGTCTTGTTCTTCAATCAGAGCGCCCTTCAGGAACGCAGCGAGCGACTCCTTGTCCCACGAAGCAAAGTTCTTGAAGCCAGCAAAGTGTTCCAGCGCAGCCTCGCGTGACGGCCACTGCGCTTCGCGACGAAGCGTGGCGCCGACCAGCATGTCCACCAAGTGACTGTTCTCCGGCTTGGTGAGGCCGTACATGGGCTCGAACAGGACGAGGCCGTCGAACGTGCCTGGGTGGGTGATCTCCGTCAACCACAGCGCGACAGCTCCCATCGAGTGGCCGATGCCAACTAGCGGGGTCTGGGGCTGCTGCTTCTTGAACTCACGGACACAGTTGACGACTTCTTGCGCTGTGATCGCGACCCACGCGTTGATAGGATGAACGGCCCTGTACGACTTGGGGCCGAGCGCGAACACGCGCGGCGCGACCGAGTTGTCGCGCTTCGAGCCGTGGTAGGGCAAACCGATGCTCTGGACATTCGAAGGTGCGCGTTGCAGCAGTGGGGACTCGTGCAGGCGGCGGATGACTGGCTCCCAGATCTCTTTACAGAGCCCGCCACCGTGTGCGAACAGCAGGGTTGGGCGTGGCGCCATTGGGCGACGGTTACGTTCCGTTGATTGGCAAGAGGCTCGTTGCTCTGAAAGGCAGATTGAGTTGTGCTATTGCTGCGTGGTTGGCATCGCGATGTACAGTAAGTAACTCAGTCTGAGTGGCTGAGTTGCACACCTCAGAGGCAAGGGGGGTCATCATCAAGAGGGTTTACCAATCCTTGGGATGGTAAACTCTCGAGTTGATGATGGGGCCAGGTATTAGATAGACCCCCTCCCCTCCACTTGGTGATTTCAACGCCTCTATGGTTAGGAGAAGCAGAGTCCAATCTATCAATCCACTGTTCCCAGAAACCTTGGATTTCTTCGGACGCCTCGTCCACGCAGTCTTTGGGGTACCTCGAGGCGGAAATGAACACAAGAAAGACCAGTAGTAGCAAACCCTCTCTCTGTATTCAGTACGAGGGAGGGTACGCACATGCAGGTGCTGCAGGATTCCCCCACCTTGTTACGGTTCAAATATGAAATGCAGTATTCCACCACTTTTCATCCACGAGTACTTGGCAACTTTAATCCTACGGTTGCAGTTTCCTTCAGGTACCAAGCGGCTCCAGCACAAACAACTCGGTCTACGCTATCAATCGCGTCCTCACTCCTTATTACAGTCTGGAGCTCGTCGCTGCGTGCTCGTGTGTCGCGTACAGTGGCAGCTCTGCCAGGTCCTCGAGAACCTTTTGCGCACACAGCTCCGGGTTCTCCATCACCATCGCGTGTGAGCACTTGGGTATCGCTTTGCTGATCTTGTAAACGTGCGGCGACTGCGCGCGCATCGCTTCGAATTTGTCGACGAAGTAGAACGGCGAGCGCTCGCCTCCCTGGAAACTCACGCGGCACTTTGGGCGCGTGCTCTCTTCGGCGGTGATCCAGAACGGGTGGCCGCAATAGCTGGCCGCTTCGATGTGCGGGTGGCACGCGAGCGTAATGGACCCATCTTTCTCCTCAATCAGGGAGCCTTTCAGGTACGCGGCGAGCGATTCGCGGTGCCATGCAGAGAAGTTCTTGAAGCCAGCAAAGTGGCTCAACGCAGCCTCGCGCGACGGCCACTGCGACTCGCGACGAAGCGTGGCGGCGACCAAAATGTCCACCAAGTGACTGTTCTCTGGCGAGTACAGACCATACATGGGCTCGAAGAGGACTAGACTGTCAAACGTGCCTGGATAGTTGATCTCCGTCAACCACAGCGCGACAGCTCCCATCGAGTGGCCAACGCCAATTAGTGGTGCCTGTGGCTGCTGCTTCTTGAACTCGCGCACAAAGTCGACGACCGCCTGCGCCGCGTTCGCCACCCACGCGTTCACGGGGTGCACCGCGCGGTAGGACTTGGGGCCGAGCGCGAACACGCGCGGCGCAACCGAGTTGTCGCGCTTCGAGCCGTGGTAGGGAAAGTCGATCGTGTGGAGGTCCGACGGCGTGCACTGCAGCAACGGCGACTCGCTCACGCGGCGCATGACGGGCTCCCACACTTCCTTGCAGAGCCCGCCGCCGTGTGCGAACAGCAGCGTCGGGCGTGGCGCTGCTGCGTGCTGTCGCTCTGCCATCCTGTGCGAGGGCAGATCTGGTTGTGATGTCGATTTCAGTGACGTGTGGGCTCATCAAGAAGACGGTATCATACCGGTATTTATCGGTTTTTGATGGTAAACTCAAGCCATGATGATGACCAGGCAATCGACACTATTGCCAACCACAGGGTCAGGAATGCAATGATCAGTAGTTATATTGTGAGCGCATGCTTAACGGACACCTCGAGGGCTATCAGCGATGGCACAATGCGGCAAGGCTAGTCGGTCGAAAGATGCACTCACTGGTTGCTCCTGTTCGCCCCCTCTGTCCTACGTACTTCTGGCTCAGATCGTTATCAGAAGTAGCGCACGACGCCGTCCTTGAGGATCCAGTTGCGCAGCACTTTGCTTCGCACGATGAGCACGCCGGGGTTCGTCGGGTGGGTCGCGGGCCAGAGCGGCGGCCGGAACGAGCGCGAGAACATGTGCGTCACCTCTTCGCGGATCTTGGGCTTGAGGTACTCCTTGCTGTGCTTGCCGATGCCCGTGATGATGCGCAGGTCCTGGGTCTGGTCGTTGCTCGTGCGGATGTGCTGCTCGTGGCGCCGCTTGATCTCCTCGAACGCGTGCACGACCGCACACTTGGCGACGCCGTAAGAAAAAGTGTGCAAGTCGATCTCGTAGCCGTCATGGCGCATCCAGGACTCGGATTGGATCACGCGGTCCTGCAGCATCCGCGCAAACACTTGGCGCGCCGGAGTGTACAGTCGGAACTCGTCCAGCGTGTCCACGAGGGCCGACGCGTGGCCGATGTGCGTCAGATCGATGAACGCGAGCTTCTTGAGCACGACGTTGAGGTCGCGCTTGAACCGCGGGCTCTTCGACTTGACGCTCTCCTGCGATCCGTCCTCGGACGATGCGTGGAGGTGGTGCAGCGCTCGGATCACCGCCGCGCATGTCAGCGCATTCACCACGGGCTTTGATACTGACCCACCAAGCGCGCCCTTCACTTCGCGCTCCTGCATGTCGTTGTAGAGCGCGAGCACCTGGTCCCAGTCGCTGCGCTTCTCAAACTCGAGCATGCACGTCGCGTACGTGAAGTCGTCCGGATGCCCGTACGCCGACTGCTTCATCTGCTCAAAGATCGCCATCGTGCGGTCCAGGATCCTATCCTGCTTGACCGCTGCGACCAGGAAGTTGTTGAAGAGGATCGTGTTGCCGTACGTCTGGAGCCACTGCGGGTCGCTCTTGTTGTAGATCGTGAGCACGCGCTGCGTCTCGTCGATGGTCACGAGCGCCTGGCAGATCGCCGTGAGCGTCGCGACGTCCCGCTTGGCGCTCAGGAACTGCTTCTCCACAAAGTCGATCGTCGCGAAGAGCGTGTCTTTCTTGCGCGCCTTGGCGGCCGTGAGCATGAGCACGCGGAACGCGCGCAGCGGCGGCTGCAGCTTGAGCTGGTGCATCTGCTGGATCACGCGGTGCGTCGAGCGCCAGTCGCTCTGTGCCTTAAGCACCGAGAGCAGCGGATCGTAGAGCTCGACACTGAATTTGGCTGGACGCTTGTGCTGCAGCTCTTCGAGCATCGTCAGAGCACGGTCGACGTCGCCTTTCTTCGCCACTATGGCGCACACCAGCGCGTGCGAGCGCAGAGACACCTCCACGCCGAGTTGCTGCGCGCGTCGCACGACTTCCTGTGCTTCACGGTGACGGTCGTTCTCCACGCACAGCGCGACTAGCTCATGCACGGCACTGGGCTCCATGGGGCTCTGCAGGCGCTCAAACTCGGCCACTGCTTGCTTCCAGTCGCCGCTGGGCTTGCTCGCACTCTTCCTGCTTTTCGACGAGCGCTTGATGTGGAGCTCTTCGAAACCATCTCCATCTTCTGCTACTACTCTGGCTGGTGTTATTGTTGCAGCCGACGGCGCGTTAGCATGTGGGCGGTGCTTTGCGAGAAGCGCAGGGCTGTGCGAAAAGAGCCGTGCGTGTGGGAACAGAGACGGAGGGACACCAGTCGCTCTCTGCTGCAGATTGAGGCATATAGAGAGCGTTAGCAGGGGTGTCAGACGGAGAGAGAGAGCGCAGCGCACATGCACAGTCAATGACAGGCACGCACCGTTGCTCTCGGGTTGCCCAGCGCCTGCTGCAGCGTGCGCACAAGAGCTCTTCGCTGCATGCTTGTTGCCTTGGAGATTCCAATCCGTTGGTGTGATCACAGCGAGTTAAATGTGGGCAACGAAAAAGGTTAATATACCTACCTAAAAAGCGATTATAAGAGGATTGTTTAACGTATTTCTCCAATTAGAGCCTGGTGCCCAAATATTGCCCCCTTGGCTCCAAAACCGGGCACTAATAACACGCGCACAATACTACTAGTATTATAATAGTACACGCTGTGTTTTTGGTAAATTCCACGCTCGGACTGGGTCCAAACAGTGCCCTCTCGACCGAAATTTGAGGAAATACCGGGCACTATTTTTATAGCGCCCGAGACATTATTTGGAGAAATACGTTATTTTTAACGTGACGGTTGCAGAATCCAATTTTTTAGTGGATTGCATCCATGTGTCACAGGCGAGAAAAAAGTGTGGGAGCTTCTGCTGGGTTTTTTGCCTCGATTCCAGCACACAAGTTCACGCAAGGGCGCAACAACAGACTGAATCAGCAGCACGGCTCTCGTGTGTTTGACTCTGGTTGGTTCTCTCGCTCAAAGCGTTAGTGGGTCTCTCTTTCCTCCAGCTGACCACAGTGAAGACCAGAGCAGATCTCCCAATGGAATTAATCTCTTCATGAACGCGCCCATTTCACAGCACAACATGAGGCCGAAAGAGTCCAGTGAGCAGGAAG
This sequence comes from Globisporangium emineosum, assembly GCA_023334195.1. NCBI lineage: Eukaryota > Oomycota > Peronosporomycetes > Pythiales > Pythiaceae > Globisporangium > Globisporangium emineosum. Next base: position 5,150 of record JAASGK010000012.1, read on the forward strand.
ACGTTTCTGTACCCATTTTCGAAAATCACTGAACTTGAAGTGGCCACTGAGGCCAAACGAGCGACACGTCGGCATTTTGGTCAGAAAATAGATCTTTGACTGGCATGCGACGAGCTGCAAACAAGAAGGAAAGCCAGGGCTTTGAAAATTAGCCTCAGGCCCAAGAATAGCCCACTCTCCCATCCCAAAAATAGCTTTGCCAACGCATCAACACACACAGCACAGCACGCCTGCGCATTTCCATTCGCTGACTGACCTCACGCGGTCACCTTCACGAGCTCAATGCAATCTAAATGCGTATCCTCACACAACACGCCTGGAGGTCATGAGATGCTGCTCCCCACACCAAATTGGCCACTTTGGCACGCCGGTCGAACGGGCCTGGGACAGCAGAAAGCAGTTTTCCCACGCGATGCATGTTGAACGAGCGCGGGCGTGCGCGTACCTAAAAACAGTCCCCAAGAGCCGTTAAGGATCAGGCTCCACTTGCGCCCAGCGGCGACCACCAGTGCACACTCACATTCCCGCTCCAGAAGCTTCATTCAGCCTTCCAATCGCCATTTTGCGTTCCCCTGCTCTCGTCAGCCACTGACACGAACCAGCTGCCCGTAAACAAGGAGGACAGCCTCAACGCACATCTCACAACCCAACGCATCACTGGACTTGATGCCGCTCCTCACTGCTCCAGCATCACCAAGCCACGCGCCTGTGCAGCGCCACCGCTGCTGGACGGTCTGTGAGGCTCGCAGCCACAATCAGAAAGCTAACATCAGTGCCAAGACCGGAGCTGCGGCGATCGTCGGTCGCTGTCGAACAAACTCACTGCGGATCTCCATCGGACACGGAGACCACGACCACGACGATCAAGACTTCCGTAAATCGACCCAGCTGGTGCTCTCGCCCTGCTCGTCCCCTTCGTTCAGCTTTGACAGCATCCGCGACATGTTCGCCGCGATGGACTCGCCGCGCGTGAACATGAGGGTGCGGAGTCCGCTCTCGAACGCGCAGCACCTGCCACTCGACGATGGGTACTCCGCCGCTAACACGAGAGTTCAGGTGCTCTCTCCGACGACCAAGCGACCGCGGACGAACAAGTCGGAGACTAGCACTTCCAGAGCCTCTTCACGAACCAGCCGTCGGTACACGAGCATCCTGTCGCGATGCTTGCCCAAGCAAATGAAGAGCTCTTCTTCCAGTAACAGAGACCCACCCTATCACGAGCTGACGTCGGAATCGCCACGTGATCACCACCACCACCATTCATATCGAGCCACCGACTGCACAACAACAACGACGACCAACTCGTCGATCGCCGGCACCACGTCCTGCTCGGCACTGACGTCGTCATCTCCAGCTCGGAAACGCTTTGGCACCGTGCTGCTGAACGACGACCACCGCGACCTGCAGCACCTGTTCCGTGACGAAGCCGAGTACTCGGACTACCTGAGCGCGATCGTCACCGGTACGCACTCGCAGATGGACTCGGTCGTGTTCTACGAAGTGGAGGTGCACTTGAGCCAGATGCAATGGATGCTCTACCGGCGGTTCTCCGAGTTCCGAGCGCTGCGCCAGGACCTCATCAAGCACTTCTCCAAGCGGCTCCGTCAGCAGCAGAGCAATAGCAGCAGTGGTAACAGCGGTTGTGGTGGCGGTAGCTCTTCGTCGTCCAAGTGCGAGATCTGCGCGCACATGCTGGACGCGATCGAGCAGCTCGCGTTCCCGTCTCGCCACCAGACTCATCGCCATTGGCACAAGCTCTTCAAGTCCTCCAGCTCTTCGTCTTCGTCCGGTTCTTCATCACCCGATTCCGACAGCACGGGCGTCAAGACACCAGCGACAGCATTCTCAACCGAAGCTGTGATCGCGGACCGGAAAGCCAAGTTCGGTGAGTTCGTGGCGATCTGTCTGCGCACGATGCGCGGGCTGCGGCAGCACGGCAAGGTGATGGAGGATAGCTCGGCGTGCGAGATCGACACCGCGCTCCGTCTGATCGAAGAGTTCTTTGGGTTGAGCTTCACGCGGTACCTGCGGTTTCTGAGCGAGCGAGGCGTGGTCGGCGGCGGTAACACCAACAACAACAAGCAGCAGAGCTCCATGTCGGGTCCTACAAACAGACGGCGCTTGACCACTGTCGCGTGAGACCATGGGGGTGCTAGGTGCTATAGCTCCTAGCAAGTACACTAACCACAGTAAAACCCACACCAAATGATTATCTATTGATTTCCAATCGCACGCAGACACTACTAACCTTTTTCCATCGTCGTGGCTTCCCCAGCTTTCATCCCTCACTTGTCTTGAGTGACTATTAAATCGCGCCTTCGTAGATGCGCTGCCAAGTCTCCATCAAGTCAAAGCGCTCGATGATGCGCTGGTACACGATGTCGTCCGAGCCCTCCACCGCTGCCGGTTTAATTCTGAAAAACGCCGGCACGCCGCGCAGTCCGAGCACCGGGTCCGTGTTGAACGGGTTCGGCTGCTTCCATTCCTTGTACGTCTTGGTCACTTCTATCCGCACGAGGCGCGCGTTTGTCGGTGCGAACGCGTAGAAAGAGTACTCGGACGGGATCTCGGAGAAGCGGCAGTACGGACACCACGGCCGCTTGTTGTCGGCGATGCGGCCCGACACAAAGAACAAGTACAGCGGCGCATGCGTTCCTTCGCTGCGATACGCGCTCATGTACGCGTCGTACTCGTCTCGACTCGAAAGCGTGATGATGTGCTTCTTGTGCGTCGCGTCGACTTTCAAGTATGGGTCCGCCTTGTCAATGTTTTTAAACAGGTACCGCAAGAAGGGCTCGTACAGCAGCGACGAGCCGATCATCATGCCCGAGGTCTCGCCGTTCCGGCCCTCCCACTTCATCACGCACGGCACGGACTTGACGCGCAGGTCCCGGTCGTTCGAGAAATCGTTGCGGTACTCCCAGAACTCCTCCGAGCCGGCGCGGATTGTCAGCAACCGGTTCCCCGTGGGGGACTTTGCGAAGATGTCGTACACTTTCTTGCGCGCCTCCATGCAGATGGTCGACCAGTCGTGCGGGTTGCCGTCGTCGTCGCTGCACGTGAAGAACAGGAAGAGGCCCTCGCTGTCGGGAGCCTTCGGGTCGCGTTTGTAGTTCTGTAGGTATTCCTTGGTCTGCTCGTAGCCGGAGATGACGTCGTGGCGCGCTTCAAACGACAGGGCGGCGGGAGTAGCAGCAACTGCTGCTTGCTTGGAAGCCACGGGCGATGGCGTCACCGCGACTGCTAAATGGATCGGCGCCTCCGCCTCTACTTCGCCATTACCCTCAGCTTCGTGGTCATGCGCGGCTTTCTCTTCCTCTAGCGTCGTCAACTCTGCGTCCTCGTCAGCACCGGCAATGTGCTTCTTTGCAGCCTCCGTCGGTGCTTGAACGTCAAGTTGCACTGTCTTCACGACGCTATCTCCACCACCACCGGGAGGATTTCGATTCGCCTGCAGTGGTGCTTTATCGTCTGCTTTCTTCTCTGGGATCGCCGTCAGCGTTGACTTGAGCGCGTCCAGGTACGCCGGCGGTGCCGTTGTATCTTCCGCTGCTGTCGGCTTCTCAGGCGGAGCGCGCAGCTGGGGCTTTGGCGGCATCGTCGTTGACTTCGCCGCAACAACAGTGGCCTTCACATTGTTGTCCCTCAAGTCGCGGTCGTTGTGGATGAGCGCTGCGTCCTTGGCGTGCACAACGTTGTTGCTGTTGCCGATGCCGATGCCGCCAATAGCGTTCGCCTGCGTTTCGTCGGCCCACAGGCTGACGCGCACGACGAAGAGCAGGTAGAGCAGGCCGATGGTGCCTAGGATGAGCTTCCAGGGGCTCGCGGGCGCCGGTCCGTGGCGGCGGTCGCGGTGCTTCTCCCCCATGGTTGCTTACGGGTTTCCTTCTTCTGTGACGAAGACCACCGAGAGTTGGTTGCGCACTGACTTGCGCGTTTTGGAAATGGGGCTTGATTGATCTCGGATGGTATGAGATTTCCAGGAAGTGTTCTTTTAAGCGATGTTCTTAAAAAGAGGTGTTGGTGGGTTGGATTTTACCTGAATCATTCTTGAAAAGTTCTTAAAGAGAGGTCCAGATGGTTTCGATGCACCTGAATATGACACAGTACGTTTGATACGATACGAAGACGCATTTGATCGATCGCTCGTGCCAATTCACATCACATTCAATTGCTATTACACGATCGCATGAGGTATGATATCCACACGCTTTACAGGCAGACCTTCTACACGGATCGCTCTTTTAGCTGCATAGTCCCTACTGCAATACCTACTGCTTGTAGAAGAGCTGGAGCTGGTCCTTGGCGTCAAAGTCTGGGAGGAACTCGGTCACGCGCGCCGCGGCCGCCGCGTCCTTGTCCTTTGTGATGCGCGCCAGGTAGGGCACGCCGCGCACGTTCGCGATCTTCTGGCGGAACTCGGGGCGCTTGAACGGGTTTTTCTTCTTCTTCCACTTCTTGTACGTCTCGGCGACCACTGCGCGGATCATCACGGCGTTCGCCGGCGCGGTCGTGTTGTAGTAGTGCATCACCGCGACGTCCGCGCGGTCGCAGTACGGACACCAGAGCCGGCCGTTGAACGAGTGAAAGCCCGAGACGAAGAAGATAAATAGCGGGTGCGAGCCGTCAAAGTTGTCCACGTAGTCCACGATGTCGTCGGGGGTCTTGAGTGTCACGATCGCGTTGTTCTTTGGCTTCTCCCCCGACGGGCGCGGCACGCGGAACACAAAGTCGAGCAGCTCTTCGTCCAGGCAATAGCGCTCGTTGAGCATCGCGGACGAGTTGCCGCCGCCGTCGTAGCGCATGAGCGTCGGGATGTAGTCGATGTAGAAGAGCTGGTTCTGCTTGAAGTCATTCATGTCGTCGGCCCAGTACGATTCGGGGCCGATGCGGATCTCGACGATGCGCGAGCCACGTGGCGCGCGGTTGAACGCGTCGTAGATGGGCTTCTTGGCCTTCTCGCAGTCCGGGCACCAGTACGTGCCGTTCTCGTTCGCGTCACTCATGAAGAGGATGTAGAGCGGGCCTTGGGTCTCCGGGTCGTACTCGCTCACAAACTTGTAGCCTTCTTCAAAGCCCTGCACGACGTACTGCGTCTTGCCGAGCAGGCGGTTGCGCACCGACGCCGTGAAGCCCGCGACGCCAAAGCCCCCCGCGGTGGCCGGCTCCTGCACGCTCAGCGACACGAACTGCACCATGTACACGACGGAGAACGCCATGGTCGTCGCCAGCGCCAGCTGCATGAAGCGCATCGGGTTCAGCTGCCAGCCCGTCGTCGCCATGGTGACTTTCTCGCTCAACAATCAATCGTCCAGGTCGCCCGCCGCTCGCCAATCTCTCGAATGGCACTCTTCAGTCACTTGTGAATAATCCCCTTTTGTTCCTCCTTCCTGCCTCGCTTTTTCTGACTTGCTATTTCTAATTGGATGAAAATCTGCACCGATAAAATGTGATTGGCTTACAGAAAGAGTACTTATCATTTCAGCCAATCATGAAACAAGATGTGCCTGGCTCTTCAGATGAAAGCATCTGATTATCTTCGCGATATAAAATCTGAGACGGCATGGAAATGCTGGTGGTCTGACCTTGGCTCCTCAACACGCGTGTGCTCCATGTAAGTTGAAGCTCTTGGCTGCTGCGCTTCTTCATAATTAATTAATGGTTCTGGTGTAATGGAATGGGGCTTTGTACCCATCTAGATATTGACGACGATCTGGATGCCCACGACGATCGTCGCAAAGAGGAACGCGCTGCCGATGAGCCAGAAATTCTCCGATTCGCGCACTTCCAACGGCGTGCGGTCAAAGCAATCTCGGAGCCCCAACTGGCGGTGCTGCTGCAATCGCTGCTGGTGCTCCTGCAGCAGCACAAACTGGTGGACCACCAGCGGCAGGTAGCACACCAGCCAGTTCGCCCACACGCGCAGGAACCACGAGTTGAGCACGTCGAAGATGCCCGCGAGCACCACGCAGAGCTTGCGGAGTGGATCCAGCTCTCGCTGTGCACGCTTGATGTGCCGCGTCTGCCACGAAAAAGCGCCTGGTACGCCAAACCACGTGCATGTGCACGTGAAGATGAACTTGAGTGAGCACACCTGGAGAAAACCTGTCTCGGGTGTCACCTGCGAAAAAATGAACATGAGCATGTACGGCCAGATGCCGAAATCGTAGAGGTAGTCGATCAGCATGCGCCGTTGACCACTGTTCCCTTGTTGTCGCAGCCGCTCGCTCTCTTTTGCATCGGCTGCTGCTGCTTCATTCTGAATACCTTGCTGATGGTGGAATGCAGTCGTTCGGCTCAATTTCCGCTGAAGACTCGGTCGGTCCGTTTTCAGCCCACCGATATCAGCAATCGCAGAGTTCGCTTCCCCAGTCGAGGTTTTGCCGTCATTGTTACCATCAACACCAGATAATGGGAATGGCGGTGGCAGCATATTACATCGCTGGTCCTCAAACCATTTTTCCATCAGTGGTCCCAGCCACGAGTAGAACTGCGTCGGGTCGCTCTGGATGCGCCTCAGGTGTTCATTGTCCAAGAGATTGTCCCGCTGGGCTTGCTCGATTTTCTCGGCTTCTTTCCGCACCATGTACAGCAACAAGCCCGCCATTTTCTTGACACCGAAGTTCAGCAGTGAGCGTGGAATTGGACACTTTGGATCTATGTTGGCGACGATGGACACGCGCGCCTTTGTTCTCGTGATCGGTTCGATGAGCGCACGGAACCCTCGCATCTCCATTCGATCCGCGTTCCAGCCTTTCACTTTCGGGACTTTGATGGACCGAGGAAGCGTCGACTCGTCCTCGGTCTTTCCCAGAAGCAAAATCGCTCGACTCTCATAGCACGCGTTGATCCCGAAGGCTTTGATAATGGCATCGCGCTGCAGAAGCGGGAACGCAATGCTCATGTACGCGACGACATCAACACGACCGTTTTCCTGGAGCAGCTGCGAGTGGTTGCAAAATGGCACCCACACATTGTAGAGATCGGTTTCGCGAATGACTGCGATGGTGTTGAAAATGTCCACGCCTTCAACGAGTCCGTCCAATTTGAGCCACACTGTTCCATCCTCCCCTGGTTTCCAGTGCGTTGATACACCAAAGTACGCCTGTCCAAACTGCCAGTCCGTGTCGTCCTCGCAATTGAACTCACGCAGTGCCTGCGTGCCCTGCTTGTTCCGCTCTTTGATCTTGTTCATAAACTCGTGCTCTTCATGCATCGCATTCAGGATCGTTTTCGCGGCAGTGGATTCGCCGGTGTTGTTGCCGTCTTTCATGAGATACGCTTCGAGTTTCTCAATCAAAAGCGCTGCTGAGAAAATGCGCTCGTCCGCCTTGAGCAAGTGCACGTGCTGCCACGCCCACATGAGGTTCTCTGCGGTGATCGAGACCGTCGAGTAGTCTGCGAGACAAGCTCCAGGAGAGGCATCGTCCCATTTGATGTCGTGGGAGTCACTCGTTGCCGCCAGTGGTGCCACTGTCGTACTGCTTCCTTGGTGTTTCAGAGCCTTCGACTTCTGGGGCTGACCGATAAATACTTCCTCATTATGTGGTGCTTCCGAGTAAGGTTGATCGACTCGCTTTCGTGAAGATGAGCTTGCATACGGACTTGCGCTCGAGCTGCTGCTGGTTGTGCCTGGGTCGTCAAATGAGTAGCTTCGCCACTTGAAGACTCCAGAGAGTCGCTTTGAGAGTGCAGAACGTGTTGCCTCTTGTTCAGCGCGATGACCTTCCACTGCAAGTGCTGCTTTAAAGGTAACGACACGCGGCTCGCTGTTGCGTCGCAGCAGGTGAGCGATCTCTGCGAACGTCAGATCCAGAACGTAGCAATCGTCAATTTCATAGACCAAGTACCCTTCTGGAATGACAACCATGTTGTCGCTAGAAGAATTTGAAGAATGAGAAGGCGACAGGAGCGAGCTCTTTGACGTCATCGGCGCACGCGCTCTCTTCTTTGAATACGCTGGCGCCAGGAAATCGGTTTTCAGCACTGCACTCATCGACGCGTCTTCGTTCAGAGGTCGAAGCGCACGCACCAAGTCGTGTTCATCTCGCGAGACAAAGCACTTGAGCACATTCTTGGGCTCCTTGAAGCGCCTGTAAGTCTTCAAATTTTCTTTCTCCGGGTGCGTGAACCCGAGCGTGAGCGGTCGGGCCGACGTCTTAATCTTGTGAAGGATCTGCGTGAAATTCATCTCAGCGACCGAGACGCCGTTCACTGACGTTACGAGAAAGCCCGGATCAATACTCACATGCACCTTTGCAGCCTCGCTGTCTTTCTCACAGTACGCGACGAGCACTTTGTTGGAGAACATATCCGTTTCCAGGTGCAATCCGATTTTCTGCTTGTGGAACGCGATCGCAAAGTCGTCGTCCAGCAACTCTGCCGCGCTCGCTGCGGTAGCTCTCGAGGACGACGAAGTTGTAGACGACTTGGAGAACAACGTGCTCATTGACGAGGTCTTCTTGAGCTGCTTCCTGTGCGATCCCTTTGATTTCAAGAGCGTTCGTAGCCGAAGGCTTGACTCGCTGTACGACGAGTCGGTGCTCTCATCTGCATCGTCAGAATGCGTCTGCGGGTCTCTCCTTCGACGCGACAACTTATGGCGCTTGGATGAGAAGATACTACGTGACGATGATGAAGACCCGACACTATTGCTGGCTCTCAATAAAGACGAGGACGAAGTGCCATAGACTTGACCCGCCGGCAACGATGGTGATGACGTCAGTGATCTCGGGTCACTCTCCGATAATAGTAGCTCTTCGCTCTTCTTACGCACGACCTGGGACGGGATCGTCAACACGCCGCTATCGTCCAACGTCTTGGCGTAGTTGGCGTAATTCGCGCATGCCGCACGCAACTCGTGCATGAACGACGGCACATCAGTCGCCAAGAGCAGGTTGATGAGGTAGTTTGGGATACTGAAGTTCGTGTCGTCTTCGTACTCGACGTACAGGTCGCAGCTGCTCGTCCCGGTCGACCGGATGCACAGTCGCAGCGCGTACGTCTCGACGCGCACAAGACCGTCGTGCTGTGGCGCGCTGTTGTGGTGCATCGCCTGACAGACGACGACGAACGAGTGCTGCTTGGCGAAAAACTTGGAGCGCCGGTGGTACACGTAGTCGCGGTCGGCGAACGGCCAGCGCATGCTCTGCGTGCAGTACATGACGTCGCCATCTTTCCTGCGCTCGATCACCGAGAGCTGCTTGACGTTGTTCGTATCCCACTCTTTCCGGTAGCGAGCATCGAACAGGCTGTTGAAGACTGTGTCTGCTGCGTACGGCAGCCACGCCTTGAGATAGTACACGGGGAGCGTCGACTGCTGCTGTGTGGGGCGGAAAATCTCCAGGTCCTTCTCCGAGTAGATCGGCTCGCCCAGGTTCGCCCAGCGCACGTGCTCGCCCATATCCACCGCATCTACAGCACATACATACATACAAACGTTAGTGAACTCGGCTAAGCAACAACCCCAGCGATGTACACATAGCAAAGACAACGCGCGCGTACCATTGAGGTCGTGCTCGCTGAACTGCGGGTCGGACGTGCGATGCTGGAGCGATTGCCGTTTCTGCTGCTGATTATCACTCTTGTCCGCTGCGGATGATGACGATGTTGAAGAAGGCCCCTTGGACGGCGATGACGCCGCCGCTGCGGATGCCACGGGGCTGAGCGAGAACGAGCTCATGCGGAGCTGGCGCCACTCGGCCTGCTCGCGGTCCCTGACAGCGCGCACTTTGGCGGATAAAGCAGAGCGAGAGCAATCGCAGAGCTCTCTGCTGTGTGGTTTCTCTCTCCTTTCTCTCTCGCGCTTCTCGCCCCCAGGCTGAGCGGGCGTTTCCCTTTTTCTCACAGAAAATGTATTTCTGGAGAGAGAGAGGCTTGTATATTTCTGGAGAGGAGGTTTGTGTCCCGTGCGCGCGTCTTTTTCCGCAAAGCTCGTGAAGGATCGCGTGTGGAAGGAAGGACGAAGCGGCGCGGCCGGTGGATAAACGCCACACGACGAGACAGGAAGACCACGCGCTTCTAGAACTGGACAGGAAGTGCTGTGGGTGCTCGTAGTGATCGCGCGCTTCTCGCTGTTGTCTCGGCGATTGATTGTGTGGGAGTGGGGTCCATTATGCTGTCTGATGACGATGCCCAGAAGTGCAACTGTCTATCTGGCAAAAAAATGCGGTGACATTTTTTAATATGGCGTTTAGTATGGCGTTGGTGCATGAGACTGTCTTCCACCAAGACTGTACCTATCATCCGTTCTGACTGGTACAATTGCTGCTGCCTCTCATAAAGCAGAAGAAGGCTCATGGTTCATGCGAGCGTGGTGATGTTGAGGTTGAGCAGGCCGCGCAGCGTGAGCGTGTCCGGGTACACGAGGCGCGCCATTTGCTGCACGCTGTGGCTGCCCTCGACGTCGTAGACGTAGATGTTGCGGTAGCGGAAGCGCAGCAACTTGGTGAGCAGGATCGCGAGCATGTCCTCGGTGGACACGAGGAACGCATGGTTCGCGATCACGAAGCCGTTGCTGTAGATGCCGTCGGCCGAGACGTACTTGAGCCCCTTGATCGTGCGCAGGTTGTCGTAGTCGCAGCGCAGCCCGAACTGGTGTGCCAGCTCCACGCCCGTCGCCAGCTCGAAGCGCGTCGTGGTGCCTGCTGGTGTGGCGACAGTGGGCACGGTGCTGAACAGGTTGTTGGACGAGCCACCATCAGACTTGACCGTCTCCGAGTCGTGACTCGTGTTCTCTAGTGGTCTCACGACAGAAGCTGAGCGCTGGCGCATCAGGCTCCATCTGCGCCGGATCTTTGTCGCGAGTACAAGCCCAAGCAGCAATCCCAGTGACAACAGTAGCGGAAAGATCACTGCGAGCGTGAATTGCACCTCATTCGCGCCGATCGGATGCACGTTCCAGAGCCGCATGGGCGTGATCTTGGACAAGTCTTCGATTGTCGGCGCGACGCCCATTTGGTAGTCCCGCAGGGTCTTCTCGGTTAAAGTCTCGACCAGCGTTGGGAACACGCGGATGATCGCAGACGAGCACTGGAACGCGACGAAGAAGAGAAACAGCGACAGCGCCGGGTCGAGCCGCTCCTGCGCGACTTTCGCGACGAGGTCTACGACTGCGAGATACAGCGTCATGAGGTCCGCTTGCATGATCTCGCGGCGGATGTACACTTGTTCGACCTGGGAGATATCGTTCCCCACAAAGTACAGATACTCGATCAGCGCCCAGCAGTTGTTCAGGTACCACGAGCCGATGACCAGCAGTCCGCGCAGCTGTAGTGTCTTGGAGATGCACATGAACGCGTCGCCGATCCAGAGCTTGCCCTTCTGCCAGTTGTGGTACACGACGACGAGCAAGATGAGCATCTGCATGACCACGTCAATGCCGAGGAAGAAATGCACCAAATGCGACCACGCCCACGTGTCCGTAAGAACCGCCCCCCCTGTCCATTGCATGTTGGAGATCGCGTCAATCGGGTCGTCGCTCAGAATCCAGTACTCGTTCTTAATATTCGCCTGCTCGGTCTCCTTGCTCAAGTAGAAGCCTGTTCGGCTTGCGGTCATGAGCGTCTTGGAAACCTGCGTGGTGGTGTCACTGGGGATACTGCGCAGCGTCCAGTAGGCGTCCGCCGTTGTGTTCAGGTACTCGTACACCTGAAAGCGCAGTTTCTCGTACGGGTAGCCAAGTGAAAGCGCAAAGTGGTGGACGACACCGCGCTGCTCAAGACTGTGGATAAACGTGAGCGTTGAGACGCCCAAGGATCCTTTTTCGTCGCGCGATGGCACTTTGTAGCCCTGGTTGGAGAACGTGAGCGTGAGCAAATTGACGCGATCTGCACCGAGCAACTCCAGCTGTGGCTGCTTGTTGCTCACGAGGAAGAACACTTTGATGACTGACGAGTCGCCGTACGCTCGTGCGGAGCTCGTGCAGTCTACGACAGGCACAATGAGCTCGCTTTGGGTATTGCTGAGGAAAGTGAGGTTGTACGAGGTATCACGCACGACTGCGTCGTAGATCGAGCGCAGGAACGCGTTCGCGTACACACCATCCACTTCATTCGCAGACGCACACCTCGTGAATGATGTGTACTGCTGTTTCGACTTGTCATCCACGTCGATGTAGAGTGTGTCCTGGCGGGGCGTCACTTGGAAATCCAGGAGCTCCATCAGAGAGCTGCTCGCGATCGTCGTTGTACCGACCAGCTCCCCCATGAGAGGCGTTGAGTACGGCGCAAAGCCAAGTGTTGGATTTGCGTGCGACCACATGACGTTGAGCGCACCCACCGAGCCGTCCAGTGCCGTAATGCAGTAGAGAACTGCAGCGGTTGCTGTGATCACGCGGTGCGACAAGTGCCACATCTGAGCGAACGTCATTCTGCTTGCGGGGCTCTTGCCATTTCTAATGTTGGCCCTGTTACTACCACCGGCTCGCTGGCTGGGCCGACACAGCGTGATGACAGCAGCGCCGAGATCGCTGATGTTCTGGCGAGCGAGACGGCGCACGGACGCGGCCAGCGACTGCGACACTCTGGCCTCGCGCTTGGCTGAGATTCGCTGCATCAGACCTGACGCGCTTGTCATGGTGCTATTGCATGCACCGAGCCGAGTAGGAGCTTCAAATGAGGGGCCAGGTCTGCTTGAGCGAGAGAAGGGATCGAGCAATACAGTAGATAGCGAGTGATATGCAGGTAATGCCAACACTTGCTGGCGGCTTGTGTGTGAATTAACTGCTCACGACTGGGAGCGACGTGGTGTTTGCTGGCAAGCGCTCGGGTCGATGTTGGCACTAAGAATAGCAATTTTCCGCCTCTCTATTTTTAGCTCCATGCGATCTTGGTCAGAACCTGGTCGTCATCGTAGGAAGTCGATCCTGGAGGTGCTGCATGTTTACAAGAATGCATTTCCGTGCAGCAGCTGGGGCCTCATCGTGTCTGCAGACGTCAATCTGATGAGGAGAGAAGACTACGGCTATAGGAATGAACGGTGCGAGCCTCACACTGTTCACTTCGCACTGCGAGGTAAGCCGCTAACGCATGCACTTTGCATGTGTCGCTGGTCTGGGGTCTCGCGACCAAAAGCGCAAATGACGCTCCGGAATGTGGGGCCCGCGATGTGCTCGCGGGCCTTTTGGCTCAGAAATACTAGAAACAAGAAGGAGGCGACGTACAGTATACTGGGTACATAATGAACCCATTCGTGAAGACGACTGACCCACCTCCGAGGAGAGGGAGAGGGCAATCCTGTGATGACGAGTCCATCAGCCCCCGCAAAACAAACTGAACCCATTTTGAAGAATCGATCACCCAAAAACCCATCGGCTGAGTTTTCAGCGAGTCAGCTCGGTTCATGTGTCGAACAGTGGGACATACCCCGCCGAAAATCTTGGCCGCTTCTCATCCAATTCGTTTGTCCTTTAATAATCAATAGACAGGTATTTGGATTGGTTTTCATATATTAATTTGTATCAACATTCATTTTATAGAGTATTTGTCAAAATAGAAAGGTATTTATTTGACCGAGTGAGATCCAGTTTTTTTCCAAGCAAGTGGTCATTTTGGCTCTTGCTGTATGTATGTCCGGCCCAAGCAGCTGCCAAACAACAAAATGGCAATCGGCACGCACAAAAGCACCGCGTTCGCTTGATTTTCCCATGCAGAAGCGTCGGGTGTCGTCACATTCGGCAGCCCAGCAAAACATACAGTTAAACCAGCGCAGCAGCCTGGCCACATTGAAGCGAGCGAGCGCAGCCACATGGCGGCGCTGCCCCCACAGTGGTACCGAGCGCCATGTCATTTCAATAGAGAGAGGAGAGAGCAGGCAGAGAGCGTGCGCGTGAGAGAGATCCGTAACATTGTGCCACCCCAGCCCGCTCTAAGTGTATGGACGGTGAGGATGGACCAAAGACGCTCTTGGATACAAATCCGCGCCATCAAGTGAAGCATCTGTGTGTGAGTGAGTGGGCGATTTGATTTGATTTGATTTGGTTTGGCGCCGGCGGCGGCGCTTTCTCCTCTTTCCCGCTCCTTCCTCCTTGCCTCGTCAACGCACATCCATCTGGCTAGCTGCAGCTCACTCGCCGAAAAGAATCTCTCGCGCGCCACACTCGCCATGCCGCCCGTGCGACGCCAACGCCAAGCGCCGACTGTGCCGCCGCAGGTGTTCCCGCTCCCAGTCAACTACTTTGGTCGCGTGCAGCTCTCACCCGCGCAGGCGACGGCGTACGAGCTCATGCTGAACGCGCAGCTGCAAGACGCGCTGCGCGTCTACTGCGATAACTACGCGCAAGGGCAGGGTGCAGCCGGCGGTGACAAGCTCGATCTGCCCTGGAAATGCGTCGGCGCACTCGGCGGGCTCAAGACCTACAAGGTTGCGGGCACAGAGCCACGCGAGTCGCCGAACCTGGGCGACGTCGGCTCGTTCCTGCAGTCCTACCGCACGTTTGGCAAGATCCAGGGCTTCTACAAGGACATCCTGGATGTACACCACGCGGAAACCACCGCCGGGTTCCGCAACCAGCAGAAAATTTTGTATCCAGACACACTCGACGCCGCTGTGCTGCATACGATCCGCAGCAGCACACAGCAACAGCAGCAGCCACCTCAACAGTATACACAACAGCAGCAGAGACAGGTGCAGTACTTTGGGATCAAGTGGGTCGCGACGTCCTCACCGTCGTCCGAGATCCGTAAGCGCGACTGCTGCTTTGTCGAGATGCTCGGAACCACGAAAGATCGCTTCGGACGCGAGATCGGCTTCTGCGTGTCGGCGTCGGTCGCGATCCCCGAGTGCCCCGACTTGCTCGAGGCCAAGCAGGTGACGCGCTTCCGCATGCGCAACACGATACTCATCGTGCCAACCGAAGACGCGCAGTCGACATCCGAGATCTTCGTCATGGGCGTCAAGGAAGTCGTGGACTCGTCGCTCGGTACAAATGCACACCATCGGCATTTCATGGCGATCCTAAACGATATGTCGCTCGTCATCGACTCGCAGAACATCACCAAGCAGTCGCTGATACCGCGCGGGGAGTGGGTGCCCGATCGTGATAGGAAAGAGTGCAACGTATGCTGCCGAAGGTTCAATTTTCTGTTCCGACGGAAACACCACTGCAGGCTCTGCGGCGAAGTGATCTGCCGCACGTGCTTTGTCAAACGCTGCGTGCCGAGTGCAACAGGGGTCGACGAAGAGGACAAGGTATCCGCGTCAGTCGCAAAGATCGCACAAGACAAATTCTGCGTGCGCTGCGTCATGAGTCTGCGCGCGGTCGATCGGCAGATCGAGAACTTCTCACAGCAAATATACAAAGGTATGTGTCTGGGACTTTTACTAAGCTAGATGACATTACGAACTGACATCGCTAACCTATCGTTCTGGCGTATCTCTCCAATGCAATAGTCAACTCGCTTCGGGTCTTCGGACGGGACTCGTCGATCTCTTCCGACATTGGCGTGGTCATCCCAGCGAACAGCGGCTCTTTCCAGATATCGATCACCGGTTCGGAGAAAAGCGCAGCTTTGTCACGAAGCAGTTCGACAAGTAGCTCGCTGCTCGGCTCGGGGCGAAACTCAGCGCGAGGCTCGTCGATCACATATTATAAGCGCGGCAGCCAGAAAAAGAAAATCCTGCGGCTTGAAGACCTGATCAGGTTCCCTGTTGAACAGCCCGAAGACGCGGTGCTCAATCTCACAGACGACGAGAACGACGACGACGACTACGACATGTTCCACGGCGGCTCGAAGAAAATGGCTCCGATTCGCCTCATGTCGAACGAAAGGTCCATGGCAGAGCTCTACAACCGCCTCGTGCGCCTCTCACAGTCAAGCAATAGCGGCAGGGTGAGCAATAGCGGGCGAGGTCTTCCGAAGACAAGCGTGAGCATCACTGAGCTGCGCCAGTCCATCACAAGTCAAGAGTCGCTGCTGAATCAGATTCGCCAGAGTCTCGTCTCATCCTGAGTCAAACAAAAACCAAAGTCTAAGGAAGATCAAGGACCAGTCTATCCCCACTCGTCGGAAAGTGAGATAGCGACCAGGGACAAAAACCAAAGTCTAAGTAAGACCAAGGACCGATGCAAGTTGAGAGCGGTGCCAAACGAAGGCCAAGCTGACTGGCTCCCTATTTATACAGAGATTGCCGAAACTCGTTGCCAAACTCCCCGCTTTATTTTAGCGTGGGCCAAGACACGCCCAGCGCACCTTGGCTGCTTTTTTTGGGATTGCAACTCCGGTGCGGATGAGTGCGGCTGGCTCACCGCCCACCCACTTCAGCTTGGTTTCAACCCTCGACCGCTGCGAGCTTTCCAAGAGAAGAAAGACCGCAGCAGAGCGGAGAGCAGGAGCGCACTGCCACTCGCGTGGATGCTGCACGGCGCAGTGACTTGAAAAGCCGCCTGCTACAAGCAGTGGACTCCATCTTCCAGCTACGCGAGAGTGATTGGTTCTCAGTCTCGCGCGTCTGCTTTCCGGTAAACGATGTTCGCAGCAAGAGGAAATGCGCATCGAAACTTGGTCAACGCGCGCCGCGAGCGCGAGTACAACAAGGAGCTGTCGGCGCGATCCGAGAACTCAGTAGAAGAAGACGCAAGAGAGCAAGAGCAAGAGCTGAACGCGGACGGCTCGGCTAATCTCAATTATGACGCTACCAAAATCAATAAGAACAAGAACAATAACACTGTCGATACCACCCGAAGTAAAAAAGCTGAAGGCCAAGACGGAGGCAACGGTGACAGCCCAACGGATGCTAAAGACGGCGACTCGAGTTCTCCACGCGAGATCGGCGAAGAGGAAGCACTGAAATTGTGGTTGCTCGATGGCGTCACTGGCAATCAGCGTCTGTATCTGCGCTTGGTGAACCGAGCGATCATGGTGCTGAATCACTCGTGGTTCAATTCAGCCGTGATGCTCTGTATCTCCTGGGCGTCACTCTCTGTGGGTTTGCAGACGTACGATGCACTGGCAACGAGCTCGGTGCTCGATTACCTCGACTTGATCGTGCTCTCGGTGTTCATCCTGGAAGCTGTGCTCAAGATCATGGCCGAGGGGCTCAAGCCCTGGAGGTTCTTCAGCGGGAAGGAGATGCGCTGGAACTGCTTCGACTTTGGCATTATCATCATGAGTCTCCCCATCTGGGGGTCGGCGCTGGGTGGAGGCAACATCGCGATCCTGAGAATGCTCCGACTGATGCGAATCATGAAGCTCGTCAAGCGCATCCCGCAGTTGTACATGATCGTCATGGGGCTCATCGGAGGACTCAAGTCAATCGGGTACATCCTGCTGTTGCTCTTCCTCGTCTTCTACCTGTACGCGATCTCCGGGATGTACGCGTGGCAGGACAATGACGCGTTCCACTTTCGAAGTGTCCCGATTGCCATGGTGACGCTCTTCCGCATGTCGACGCTCGAGAACTGGTCCAATGTAAGTGCGTTTACTAACCGAGACTTCAAGGCTCACTGAGTTGATGGGAAACTAATTCAGCATGTGTACACGTTGACAGATCATGAATATCAACTATTTCGGCTGCGACCGGTTTCAGGGAGGGTACTACTCGTCGGACCCAGGTGACGCCTACAAGTTCCAGTACTGCAATACCACAGCTTTGTACGGCGAAAACGCTACCGAGAGCTCTATCAACACCTCTCGCACCGTGAACAGCTTCGTCGCGACGATTTACTTTGTTACGTTCATCCTGATTTCCGCATTCGTCATGCTCTCGCTCTTCATTGGTGCCATCACCATGAGTATGACGCAGAGCATGGAGCAGATGAAAGCCGCGCAAGAGGAAGTGGAGCGAAAGAAGCGCATTGAAAAAGCCGAGAAACGAGCCTTGGAAGCCCAGCGACGGGAGCAGGAAATGGCCGAGAAGAGGAAGCTCGAAGCTGCTGCTGCGCATGCAACCGGCGGCGCGGAACCCCCGCCAACTGAAAAGGGACTCTCCGTGGCGGAGAAGAAAGACCGCAAGAAGATGCGCGAAGTGCTGCTGCAAACCTGGGACGACTGCGATTTGACAGACATCCTAGTGCAGAACCAAGGTGACAGCCTGACTCTGAAAGGCAGGTACTTGCAGCTCGCAAACATCGCGGCGAAGATCGTTGAGCACCACCAGTTCTCGCTCTTTGTGACTTTCGTGATTGTTCTCGCTGGTATTCTCGTCGGTCTGCAGACGTCGCCCGAGATCGAAGATGCGATCGGCGGCTTCCTCACGGGCTTGGATTCGGCAATTCTCGCTGTTTTCACCACTGAAGTGGTCCTCAAGGTGATCGCTGAAGGGCTGGAGCCGTGGGGTTTCTTCCGCAGCGCATGGAACACTTTCGACTTCATCATCGTTGTCGGGAGCTTCACCAAGGGGAAAGGCGGGATGCTGACAATGTTGCGTCTACTGCGATTGCTTCGTGTGCTCAAGCTCGTGCGCGCATTTCCTCAATTGCAGGTGATTGTCTCGGCGCTGATGAAAGGTGTGAGCTCCATTGGGTACATCGGTTTGATCCTGTTGCTCTGCTTCTACGTGTTCGGCATTCTCGGCAACATGATGTTCGCAGAGAACGATCCATTCCACTTCCAGTACCTGCACTACGCGATGGTTTCGCTCTTTCAGTGCGCGACCATGGACGGCTGGAGCGACGTGCTCTACATCAACTACTACGGCTGCGACGAGTACGGCTACGACGACTACATCGCGATGGGGTACAACTGCACACCACACGCCACGGGTTTCCTCGCAGTCGCGTACTTTGGCGCGTTCATCGTGCTCGGAGCCATGGTGCTGATCACTCTATTCGTCGGTGTGGTAACGACCAGCATGGAGGAAGCTACACAAGAGATGGAGGCCGAAAAGGAGCTGCTGCGCCGAGTCGAGGTGCTACGTGTGCGGAAAGGTGTCGACCAAGCCGTGATCTCGTCGTACATGCAGGTGTTCCGCCTTCTCGATCTCGACAACAGTGGGTCGGTGGAAGAAGCCGAATTGCGCATTGGACTCGCGGCGATCGGCAAGAACCCGACTTACGAAGAGCTCAAGGAGATGATGGACGTCGTGGACGAAGACGGCAGCGGACAGATCGACATTGTCGAGTTCGTCGAGTTCATGATCCACGTGCGCGAGAAGTCGGTCGAGCAAAAGCTGAAAGTCGAGGCAGAGCAAGCTCGAGAAGAAGAGGCGAGCATGAACGCTGTTGGTGGGGTACCAAGAGGCGACGATGACGTGGATGAAGATGGAAAGAGCCGCATTCAGATCTTTGGCCCAGACGACAAAGAGCGCCGCAGCGTGCACAGCGGCAATTATGACAAACCCTTTGTGGTTGCAGCCTCTGTCTCAAACATCATCGTGTCGACACCATCCTCGAACAGCATTGCAATCGCCGAAATGGAGAAAAACGTCGAGAGATCCATCCAGCATCAGAAACAGCAGTATAACAATGCTGCTGGTAGTGGGGGCAGCGAAGAACAGTTGATGAGCTGGAGCTCGGTGAACGGCAGCATGACGTCAGAGGAGAACCTCACGACGTCGATCGTGGACATGGACCACCAGCTGCTCTCAAAGGACGTGTCCACGTCGTCTCTCTCTGCAGCGCTCACATTCTCCCAGCAGCCCAGCGTTGGCCAGGGGCTCTCCTCGCCGCGCACAGGCCGAGGCGCAAAGAACAAAGTCGTGCCATCAGGCTAGTAAAGCAGCATCTCTGAATCCCTTATATTTATCCTAACTACAAAAGCCCACTGCCCTCATCCATCATCATTGTATATCCATCCATCCATCCATCCCACCATTCCCCCCCCATGTCCCAAGCACAAAGTTGTACTTTCAGTTGCAAGACTAGAATTGATACTGCTCCAGACTCATCTTCTGCATGAGCGTGAGCTTCACGGCCTCAAAGCCGCCCGCTTTTGCTGCGTCATACGGCAGTTTCCCGTTGATATCTGCGAGCACGAGGCTCGCGCCGTTGAGGATGAGGTAGTCGCAGCAGGGGGCTGCCCCTTGGCTCGCAGCAGCGTGGAGTGCAGTCTCTCGCTGCGCATTTCTCGAATTCACGTCCGCACCGTGCGCGAGGCACCACATGAGCTCCTGCAGGTTGCCCTCTGCGCCTCCGCGGATCAGGCGCTCGGTGATCTCGTGCGAGTGGAGGTCGCTAAACTCGGCAAAGCCGTGGAAATGGTACTTCGCCTTGATCCACCTGGCCTTCTCGTCGTGGGCGGACGCAGCAGTGGGCTTCGTCCACCCTGGAGGGACCGTGTGCTCCCAGATCGAGTTGATCACGTTGTTCCCGAGATGGTCTCGCAAAAGCAGCAAAAGCGGCATCTCCCACGAGTCCAGCGTGAGCGACCGCACTTTCGACACGTGGACGCCGAGGCTCCGATGGATGCCCGAGCACTCGATGCACAGGAAGCAGCCAATGTTGATCGAGACCCACTCCGAGGGGGACTGGCCGCAGTCCGAACACGAACCGTTCTTCGCCACGAGCTCGTCGATCACGCTCTGCTGCTCGGGGTGCACGCTCATGCGGTGCGACTGCTTCTCCAGCATGCTCTCGGTGCTCTTGCGCGCGGCTTCGATCCAGTCCTGCATGTCGACTTCGCTCGTGGCCTGCAACAGGTACTTGGCCTGACTCGAGTCGATGATCTCAAAGCAGTAGGGCAAGTTCGAGACCGACGACTCGCGCACGCGCGAGAGCATCAGATCGCACACGAGCACCAAGTCCATGTGCTTGCCGCGGTTCTGATACAATTTGCCCGAGTGGATCTGGAACCAGCGCCGTTTCCAGCTGCGCGCTGGGAACATCGAGTTGCGCAGGAACAGGTACCCTTGTTTGATGATGCTGCCCATGTACGACTCCCTGCTGCTCAGTGTATCCTGGGAGATCACTTCGATCGGCAGCTCGAACGACCGCGTCGCGATGCTGCGGTTGACTGGCTCCCCCCCCCCACCTCCGTCGAACGAATCCAATCGCAGCCGCGCCTCGAGCGCCTCGCGCTGCGCTCGCCACATCTGGTCGTCCTGCTCAAAGTCCTGCTTGGAGTTCTGCAGCATCTCCTGTCGCTGGCGAAGCGCCGGCTCGATGCTCTTGACGAGCTCGTGGCACGCGTGGAAATGGCCCAGAAACGCGTACAAAGTCGAATTGAAGCACTCGATCAGCAGGAACTTCTTCTGGCAGTCGAGCCGATTCAGGTACCGCACAAGGTCGAAGCGCGCCATCTCGAACTTGAGTCGCGCCTGGATGACTTCGCGCTCAAGGGATTTGATTGGACCAGAGCGCGCGCCATTGCTGCTACCGCCGTTGTTGCCGTAGAAATCACTGGACGAAATACTGGAGCTACTCACCGACACGCTGCTGTACGCTGGGCTGCCCATAGAACTCAGGCTACCGAGTCCTCCTGTGGCAGTGGTGGCGGTAGCAGCAGCACCACCAAGGATGTTCGTGGGGTCCGAAGGCGCGAGCGCCGTTGAGGAAGCAGAGGGGGGACCGCTGATCGAGTTGTTGCTGCCGCTTTGCTTGGGTTTCGCTAGCAGCTTGCTGAGCAGCGACTCGTACTCGTCGGCGAGTCGACCGACCTCTTTCCTCAAGTCCGTGGCTTCTTTGAGCTCCTGCTCCGAGAATTTATAGATCGAGTGATGCAAAAGCGCTTCGATGCTTAGCAGCATGCTCACGCGCGAGCTCTGGATCTGCGTCATCGTGTCGTGCACTTCGTTGAAGATCGACGACAGGCTGCCGAGCTCCGGGCAGCTCGTTGTGAACAGCGCGCGCGCGTACTTGCGGTGCACGATCTCCTCGGCGAGCGCGTTCTCCTCGTCGCCGTAGCGCATGCCCGCCGCCACGTACTCCTTCGTGCGCGCGAGGATCTCCTTGAGCAGTCCGCGGAGCCCGCCCAGCGATTCCTCAAAGCCTTCCAGCTGGCGGCGGAACATGGGCGAGTCCTCGACAAAGTCCAGCACGACGTTCTTGCCCGTCCCAGTCGTCACGTTGCTGGTGATTGATATGGACGCAGATCTTGCTGGCGGGGACGGCGTCGATGGCGGCTCTGAGACTGAGTCTGGCGTGTCTGTGGTGGTGGTGTCGTTATCATTATTATTCGACTCTGCTTTATCAACAGATCCGCTGGTATCGCGAGCGGCAGTGTTGTTATTGCTGCTACTGGTCGCTGTGGTCGTCGCAGCTGTGTTGGCGTTGCTGGAGCTCCTCCGCCGCTGCTGCTGCTGCGCTTCTTCTTCCGCGCGCGCGCTTGTGTTGACGCCGCCGAGCCCCTCGACCCCAGCCGACGAGTTCTGCTCCTGAAGTGCCTTGAGCACACTGGGGTCTAGCACGCCAAAGTGCGCTTCGTAGGCCGAGAGCTGCGTCTGGAGCTCCAGGATCATCTGGTCCTTGAGGAAGATCACATGCTGCAGCTGCGCCACGCGCGAGTCCATCGTGGCGAGACGGCAGATAGGGGAGAGGGTGGCAGTGCGCCTACGTAGTGAAGAGGCGGGTGGATAAGGGGGGGTAGAGTTAATACAGACAACACACACAGGCGCGTGTGTGTCTCCTTGCTTCTTGCTTCTGCGTGGAGCTTCGTTTCTGCTTTTGAAGTGAGCGAACAAGCACATTGATGGGGCGCTTCAAGCTGGGAAGAGCTACGGGTATGTTATTAACCAATCACAGCGCCTGAAAACCATGAATAGGGGTATATGATTGGCTGAAAGTAATTCCTCAGCCAGGAATGCTTTTTGGCTGCCTGCAGCAATGGGCTGATCGAAGAGACATGGAAGAGATATGAACGGCAGGATCGTAGCTTCTGCTTGGGGGCAAGGAAGACCATGAAGCACACAAAGTGGGGGAGTCTATATGTAGTAAGTGGTGTTATGCATGGGCCTTCCTTCGTCAGCTCACTTGGTCCCTGAGGGCTACAGTACTTCCGTTTCCATCAGCACCTCACGTCAAGCAACCCGCTCGCAGCCAACCGAGCCGCCTCGAAAAGATCCGCGGCAAATAAATGCCAGGCAAGCCCAAGACAGCCAGCCAGCAGCAGCTCCTCGGTGACTGGGAAACACGGGTGAGTGAGTAACTTAGTTGGCCGCGCCGGCGAACACATCCGCAAACTTGTCCTCTGGGTGCACGCGCTCCGGCTTGCGTGCCGTGCGGCCGGCCTCCGCGGACTTGCGGGACACGTAGCGGTCGCGCTTGTCCATCTTGGCATCTCGTCGGGTCTGGTCAAACAGAACAGCACAAACCGCATTAACAACTCGTTCACTGTAGCACTGGCATAAAGTGTCCACTAGCAGCTCACCTCATTGGGGGACACGTAGCGCGGGTTCTGGTAGAGCGTCTGGCCGCCAAAGCTGCCGTCGAATATTCTGATCGGCGTGATCACGAAGCGAGGCCCAATCTCGATGAGCTGCACGAGGTCCTCGCCGCGGTGGAGCGCCGCCTGCTCGATCTTCTTCGTGTCGGCCTCGTCTGCGAGCTGGAAGTTGCGGCACCAGACCTTGCCGTCCGCGTAGTAGAAGCTCATGACGCGGTCGATGAACGGCTTGCTCTTCGGGTGGCCCTTGGGCGTGCCCCACACCTGTGTGAACAGCTTCTTCACCACCTGCAAGTGCGGCAGCGTGTCGAACTCCTTGTCGAACGTTAGCAACGGCCGCGAGCCGATCAGCGCGTTTCCCGTCATCTTCAACTCGTCCATCGTGTGCACTGCATTTGTCGATAAGAATAGAGACACAGCAGCATTAGTACCAGGCATCACACTCTGTGCGACGAAATGGAAACAAGGCAAGCAGCAACGCACCGTTCTGCACGAGGAACTTGACCGACGGACCGGTTCCGACGCGGCTGACCCACATGTACAGGTCCTGGCGTTTGCGCGCCTCGAGGAAGATCGTGGTGTTGCAGCCCTTGATCTCGGCGATCTCGTTCACGACGTGCAGCGTGTCCTTGGCGTCAAGCTTGACGTCGCGCTTGTGGTGCGGCAGCAGCTTGCGGAAGTCGTCGAGCAGGTGGCGGTAGCGGGTCGTGATGCCGCGCGACGAGAACACGAGCACGCGCTGGCGGTTGATGAAGCCGCTGCCGCCGGCGATCGCGACCTTCTGCTTCTTCTCCGGCTCATCCGCCGATTTCATGATGTCCTTCATGGCGTCCGCCTCGCGTCTTCGCTTCGCCACCGACATGCTGATCTATCTCTTGGCGTCTGCTTGCTGCTTGCGGCTTGCTGTCAATCGATACTGTGTGTTGTCTCTGAAAACGCAGACAGCTCTTCGAGTTGCCATGAATGGATGGTTGGATGGAAGTTCTCTTTAAACTGATTAAACACCCAATAAACCGTTCACCCAGGTGGTGGGTGTGTAGATGACTATTAAATATGAGGTATTCAAATCGGTTAGTGGATGAATGGGTGTGCTTTTTGCAATGTTAGCTTAGTGTGTGAATGGGTGGTTTCCATTTCGTTTGTCTCTTTGAGCACTCTTTGTGGGAGATGTGAGCATTTCTTTGATGGGTGGGCGAAAGTCACCTTCGCGCGCGCTGATTGGTCGAAAACGGTTTCGCGGAATCACTGGCACCGGTTCAGCCATCCCAAGAGCTGTTGGTTTGTTTGCGTGGGGCCACTGGGTCGCGGAATCGCGCGCGCGCACTCGACGGGCCCGTCATTCGATCTTTCGGCTCCGACCCCACAAGTCACACCACCTCAAGCTTCAAGTTCCACTCCCCATCCACCTCCAGACACACAATGGCTGACGCGATCGACAACGAATGGGTGGACGGCCGCTCCGCCATCGATATCTTCGTCAAGAAGAACAATGGCGTCGGCTACACGTACGACGACCTCATCCTCATGCCTGGTGAGTAGAGAGACACGCAAATAACGAGGCGGCATGCTGCGCGATTTGGTACTGCAGGCAGCGATGGTGATACCATGGGACCGCTGCTGCTGCGGGTGGTCCGCTCATTGAAGGCAACGAACCGTCACTGACAGTTGATGTTGAAGTTGCCTGAGATGAGCCAGCACCCGATGTGCGGGTAATCAGACAGTGGCTACTTGGCTGCTTGGGTCGCTGCGCGCCTGCTGCTGCAGCCAAGAGACGCGGTGCAGTGCTGCTGCTGCCTGTCGCCTGCCGCCTCAACACTCTGATGCGCGATTTGTACTGTCATGCTGACATTTTGGGTTTTCTTTCCGATTTGCTTGCTTGCAGGACACATCAACTTTGGCGTGGACGCGGTGAAGCTTGAGACCAAGATCTCGAAGAACATCTCGCTGCGCCTGCCGCTCGTGAGTTCGCCGATGGACACGGTCACGGAGCACGCGATGGCGATCGGCATGGCGCTGCACGGCGGCATTGGCATCATCCACTACAACATGACGATCGAGGAGCAGGTGAAGGAGGTGCGTCTCGTGAAGAAGTTCAAGAACGGGTTCATCACGGACCCAAAGTGCCTCTCGCCAGACCACTCACTCGCGGACGTCGACCGCATCAAGGCCGAGTTCGGCTTCGCCGGCATCCCGATCACCAAGGACGGCAAGGTCGGCAGCGTGCTCGTGGGCATCGTGAGCAACCGCGACATTGACTTCATCGAAGACCGTTCGACCAAGCTGAGCACGGTCATGTCGACGGACCTGATCACGGCGCCAGAAGGCGTGTCGCTCTCGGAGGCCAACAAGATCCTCAAGGAGAGCAAGAAGGGCAAGCTCCCGATCGTGAACGCGCGCGGCGAGTTCCTCTCGCTCATCTCGCGTCGCGACCTCGTGAAGAACCGCGACTTCCCACACGCGTCCAAGGACGCGAACAAGCAGCTGCTGGTCGGCGCTGCCATCGGCACTCGCCCATCGGACCGCGACCGCTGCACGGCGGTTGTCGGCGCGGGTGTGAACCTGATCGTGATTGACTCGTCGCAGGGCGACTCAACGTTCCAGATCGACCTGATCAAGTGGATCAAGTCCACGTACCCACACATTGACGTGATCGGCGGCAACGTCGTGACCATGGCGCAGTGCAAGAGCCTGATTGAGGCCGGTGCGGACGGTCTCAAGGTCGGCATGGGCGTCGGCTCGATCTGTACCACCCAGGAGGTGTGCGCTGTCGGCCGCGCGCAGGCGTCAGCTGTGTACAACACATCCCGCTACGCGCGTCAGTTCGGCGTGCCAGTGATCGCCGATGGCGGCATTGGCAGCTCGGGCCACATCATCAAGGCTCTGTCGGTCGGCGCGTCTGCGGTCATGTGCGGCTCGCTCTTCGCTGGCACGGAGGAGGCGCCAGGCCAGTACTTTTTCCAGGACGGCGTGCGCTTGAAGAAGTACCGTGGCATGGGCTCGATCGAGGCCATGACCCAGGGCTCATCGAAGCGCTACTTCGCGCACTCGGCCGCGGTCAAGGTCGCGCAGGGCGTGAGCGGGGCGGTCGTGGACAAGGGCTCGCTCAAGAAGTACATTCCGTACTTGCAGCAGGGCATCATGCACGGTCTCCAGGACCTGGGCCAGACCACGCTCTCGAACGTGCACACGGCGCTCTACAACGGCGAGCTCCGCTTCGAGCTGCGCACGCCAGCGGCGCAGCGCGAGGGCAACGTCCACGGTCTCTACACGTACGAGAAGCGATTGTACTAAGTCGTCGACCGGCCGGCCAAGCCAGCGTACCCCCTACTATATTTTACGACGGACGGCCGTGAGGAGAGCCATTCAGCCTATTGTATGATTGCTTAGCTAGCAGCAGCAGTGAGTAGTTGGAGAGAGAGAAAGATCCGCCTGCCTTCCGCTCAAAATATTATACTTTCCCGCCGCCACGTGAGTCTGCTTGACAGCTTTTTGCCTTTTGTCCGCCGAGTGTTGGTCCTCTGAAACAAACGGATGGACAGCAAGGCGCGAAAGCAAGAGCAAAAGCACTCATGGCGGGGGGGTTTTCTCGCTCATCATGCTGGACTCGCTCGCTTGCACTGTGGCTGCTGGCAGTAGGGAGCGCCATGCTGCTGCTGCACGGCTGTAACGCCAGCGGGTCTGGTGCTGGGTGCTGGATGAGAGAGAATGGGCTTATTTATTTAATAGATCTACTTGCCACTTCAACTTGATTCTCCTCTCATTCGTTTCACATGCCGTATTCGAAGTCGTATCGCCGTGCAGGTGCACTCGGGTTGGTGTCCGTGTTCATGTGGCTGTTCTTCAGCAGCGTCGTCCGGCGCTCCAGCAGCGTCGCGCGCGTGGCGTCTTCTTCGATCTCGAGTTGCACAGGACCCTGCAGCCGCGCGAGGATCTCGGCAAACGTCGGCCGCTTGCCCGGCTCGTCCAGCAGGCAGTCGGTGATCAGCTTCCTCCGGTTCGCGAGACACGTCGGCGGCAGCGTCGGCCGCAGGTTGTTGTGCGCGATGCGCATCAACACCTTGAGGCCGTTCTCCTCCAGCTCATTGTACGGCGTGTTGCGCGTCTCGAGCTCCGTCAGCACGATCCCAAACGAGTACACGTCCGCGGCGGGGCCGTACCGGTCGTTGCGGATGATCTCTGGTGCAAGCCAGAACGGCGTCCCGACCAGAGTTGTGAGCGCGTCCACGCCTTTCTTGTACCGCCGACTGAGCCCAAAGTCGCCGACGTTGCAACCGTAGGTCGCGGAGCAGAGCACATTCACGCTCTTGAGGTCGCGGTGCACGATCGGCGGCTCCTGCGAATGCAGGTAGAGCATGCCCTGCACCACGTCGATCGCCATCTTGAGAAGCGGGTCGGCCCACGTAAAGTTCTTGCCAATGTTCGAGTGCAGCACGCTGTGCATATCGCCGTTCTCCAAGTACTCCATCACGATGCACAGGTTCGAGTAGTTGTCCCAGCTCGCGCCGATAAACTGCACGATGTTCGGGTGGCGCAGACACGACATGAGCACGATCTCTTCGCGAAAGCTCTCGATCGCGGTTTCCGTGATGTTCTCGCGCCGGATACGCTTGCAGACGACCATTGTGCCCAAGTACTTGGCTTTGATCACGTCGCCCATCGCGCCGCGTCCGATCGCCTGCAAGAACTTCAGATCAGCAAACGGGATCCGGAAAATCTCGAGCGCCTTCATCTCCGGCACGTCCAGCACATGCTCGACCACCTGCTTCTCTTCGTCGCCCGCTGGCTCGTTCATGAGCGCGGCCTCCGCCTTGTTCAGCGACGACTTGAGCTTCTCGTTCTCTTTCTCGACCACAAACGTCGACAAGAACGACCTCCGGTTCGTCAGGTCCGCCGAGCGACTGAGGATGAAGAGCAGCACGACCGCGAAGCCGTACGAGAACGTCGTCATCCACTCGATCTGGATCGAGAACAGAAACACGATAAACATGTACGTGATCACAGCACTGAAGCCCACGACCATTACGTACACAAACTCGAGCCGGATCGAGATCACGAAGATGAAGCTGAAGAGCCACGCGAAGCCCGTGAGGATCTGCGTCAACGCGCCAGCGTAGAGGTACGTCGCGACTTTGATAAACTGCAGCTGCATATGCGTCTTTGCGATCAGTTGCGCTGGCGTCAGCGGGGCTGAGACGTTTGTAGCAGTCGAGCCAACGGTGGCGCCAGCCAAACTGCCACTCCCACTACCACTTTCAGTGCCATCGATGGCGCTCGTGGCGTTCGTACTCGTGCTGTTCGATGGAGGTGAGTTCGCCGCGTTACACTGAAGACGGCTCTCGACAATGTCGCTAAACTGCTCGAGCGCCAACTGCCCTGCATGCGAGATCCAGATCTGGAACGTGAAATTGAAGAGCACGACGATCAGACACGCCCAGAACCGCCAGCGCTTCTGAAACGGGTTCCGGCGCCGCGGCAGGAACGCGAACGGCACGGCCACGAACAGGTACGACCACTGCATCCACGTGGACGCCGGCGCCGCCGAGAGGATGAACTGGTCCATATTCTTGAAACCCGATGGCGGCAGCACCGAGAACAGCAACAGCACGAGCAGATGCGCGAGCATGAGCAGCAGAATGTGCCACCGCGCGCGCGAGAACCAGTTGATCGCCGTGTACTCCTGGTAGAGCTTCTCCAGGTTCCGGTCGAGGAAGAAGCGCGTGTACTTATTGAACACTTGGTAGTTGGGCTTCACGAGCGTCGCGTCAATGTACCGGATCATCTTCTCGTCCACCTTCACGAGGCCCGTGCCGTCTGCGATCGCGCTCTTCGCATCGATCTGCGAGTGCGCGTCGTCGTCGTCGTCATCGTCATCACCACTGTGTCCGCCGTCATACCCACCGCCTGTGTTTGTGAAGTCTGCGTGGGAATTCGCGTCAAAGACCGGCCGTGGACCACCGTTGTTCCGAGCGTGACGCGCTCGCCGCTGCGCGCTGCTGCGGTCCCGCATCATCTGCATGGGTTTCATCAGCGCCGAGCTCACCTTCGCCGCCGGACGCTGCTGCTGGTGACGATGATGACGCGGACGACCTGCGCCATGGCGATGCTTTGTGGTGCTGATGTGAGGGTTCTCACCCGCGTTCAGAGACTCTTCGTACTGATAGAAAGGCTCACGCTTGTGCTGCTTCCCCGGGTGCTGCGGTCCGTACTGGTACAGACCGCGCGCATGCTGCTGCCGGTTGTGGCGCTGAAGGTTGTCCTTGCGATGGCCCTGGCTGTCGGGTGTCGTGTTCTCGTCCGAGCCCGCGCACGTGACCGTGTCGGTCTCAGAGAAGCGCACGCTGCGGCGCTGCTTTCGGTGATTTCTGCCTTCTCCATGTGCTCGAGGCTTCTCTTCATCCTCTTCCTTCTCGTCGTCATCCGAGTCGGTGTCATGTATGTGGTACTTGGCCTTGTACAGCACTGGGCTGCGGTCATGCGCGGTGACGTCGACGGGCCACTCCTCTTCATCATCGTCGTCTTCTTCTTTCGCGTCGTCATGGCGGTGGACGTGTCTGTGGGGGGGAGAAGGCCGCCCAAGGCGCCGTATGGGCGGCGGACGTGATCTCGCCTCGCGCTCCTCATCCTTTTCTTCTTCGTCGTCGTCATCTTCCTCTTCCACGTGGCGACGGTGCGCCTCCACGAGCGCCGCCATGGACATGTCCTTGCGCGCACGTCGCAGGAGCGCCATGCTTTATAAATTCGTACTTTCCCAGCTTTTCTCTCTGGACTTTGCCAGTTGTGGAGGATGATTAATAAAGGTACTTTCACCTATTCAATTGCGGTTGGAGAGGATGATTAGTAAAGGTACTTTCACCTACCTATTCAAATCGTCAAGCTCACTCGATGATTTCACTATCGGGATCAAAACAGGCGTTTGAAAAACCATGGAAAGATATGGGCAAAAAGCGACTCCAAGCATGGAAGGTGGTGACCGATTGGGAAGATAGCAGCGGCGGTGCTTAGATCTCGATTTCCCCACAGACAAGCAGACGCATAGCAGCGCTGAGAGACCATGACGATCACCTCTGGACACTCTACCCACTCAACTACGAGTACCAACAGTAGCAGTAACAACAGCAGTGACAGCCAACGAGCCGCAGCCAACCAACCTCCATCATCACCAGCAGTGCCGCCGCCACAAAGTGCCGTTTCTGCAGGCGATAACGATGATGGTAGTGCTACGAAACAAGCGCCGCGTGTCGCCCTCATCACGGGCATCACGGGCCAGGACGGGTCGTACCTGAGCGAACTGCTGCTCGCGAAGGGCTACATCGTGCACGGCATCATCCGGCGCTCGTCGGCGTTCAACACAGCGCGCATCGAGCACCTGTACCGCGATCCGCACCTGAACGACGTGCGCCTGTTCCTGCACTACGGCGACCTTACGGACGCGTCGAACCTGTGCCAGATCATCGCGAAAGTGCGGCCCGACGAGGTGTACAACCTCGGCGCGATGTCGCACGTCAAGGTGTCGTTCGAGATGTCCGAGTACACGGCGGACGTGGACGCGATGGGCACGCTGCGGCTGCTCAACTGCATTAGGAACTGCGGCATGGAGAAGACCACGAAGTTCTACCAGGCGTCCACCAGCGAGCTCTATGGGAAGATCCAGCAGTGTCCGCAGAACGAGAGCACGCCGTTCTACCCGCGGTCGCCCTACGGCGTCGCCAAGCAGTTTGCGTACTGGAGTGTCGTCAACTACCGCGAGGCGTACGGCATGTTCGCTGTGAACGGCATCCTGTTCAACCACGAAAGTCCGCGGCGCGGTCCGACGTTCGTCACGCGCAAGATCTCGCGCGCGGTCGTGCGCATCCACGCCGGCGTGGAGGAGTGTCTGTACGTGGGCAACCTTGAGGCGAAGCGCGACTGGGGCCACGCGCGCGACTTTGTGGACTGCATGTGGCGCATGCTACAGCAGGACGATCCCGAGGACTTTGTGGTCGCGACGGGCGAGTGCCATAGCGTGCGCGAGTTCGTCGAGCTCGCGTTCGCGCGCGTGGGCATGAAGCTGCTGTGGAAAGGCGCGCGCGGCACGATCGCCGAGATCGGTGTGGATGCGAATGACGCGAACCGCGTGGTCGTGCGCATTGATCCAAAGTACTTCCGCCCCACGGAGGTGGATCTGCTCATCGGCGACGCGGCGAAGGCCAAGCGCCTGCTGCAGTGGGAGCCGACCGTACGCTTCCAGGAGCTGATCGCGGAGATGGTCGACGCTGACGCGGAGCTGCTCCGGACGAACGCCGCGCCGCACGCAATGTATTGAATTGGATGATAGAGAATACCATAGAGAAAGAGAAGGAGAGGATGTGGACTCGTAATGTAATGATGTGATGCACGCATGGTTTGGTTTGATTGCATAGAATATAAATAAGCGAGACACACGCATTAATGAGAAAGAGCTCAGCGTCTTAGAACACGTCTCGCCGAGAGCTGCTGTCCCCCGACGACGTGAGCTCGATACCGATGAAGCGACGGCTGAAGTGGTTCAGCTTGCTCGCGATCGCGTCGGTCTGCTTGAGCTTGTTGTCCTCAAACACCGGCTCCTGGGCTTCCGCGAACCCGTACCAGAGCTCGGGGATAGTCGAGCCATGCGCACTCAGGTCGTCGTCGTTCAGACTGCGCTCCTGCGCTGCAAGCGATTGGGCTGCGAGGAGCAGCGAAGGCGACGTCAGCACCATGCGGCGCACGCCAATTCGCACCGAGCCCTTCTTGGTCCCGTCTTCTTTCACCAACGGGTACCACTCGTCGAACGCTTCGTTCACAGGAATTGCGAGCGAAATGTGCACTTCTCCGAGATGCTCGTCTGGGATCACCATATTCTTGTTCATGACCGTGATGCTCACGAGCTGGTCGTCGATCGTAGGGGACGACGGCACCCAGAACACGAAGCGCTCATTGTAGACCGGGTTGAGCGTGCCCTGGGACACGGATGACTGCTTCTCATTGCTTTCGTAGCGCACGACAACGTACGGATCGCTCTCACCCTGGATAAAGTCGCCCACAGTGAGGTCTTTTGCGGCCAAGACCTCGGCGACAATCAGCTCTCCATAAGGTGAGCCCGTAGAAAGCGGGTTAATGTGCGTCTTTGCGCGACCATGGCTCGGATTATGGATGTTCTGCTTCGCACACCCACCTGCCGCGCTTGGACTTGAGCTTTTCGTAGGCGAGCTGTTGCTGTCGCTCGACGTCGACATGGTGCCCATGCTCTTCCAGGAAGACGAGATGGTGGCGAACGAGAGTCCTCGCATTGCGGTGCCCGATGACTTCGACTTGTTGCCGTAGCTCTTCATCTTCTCCTTCCAGCTGGTCATGTCGGGGAGCTGCACTTGCAGGCCTGGGAGCGCCATCTGCGAGGTAGACGCTGTAGGCGACGCGTCTTTGGCCTCTTTCTCTTTCGGCGCATCGCTGTTGCTACTGCCAAAGAGCTTTGCTTCACTGAGTGTCTTGAACATGCTGTTCACAACGGTCGTTGGTGCGTTCTTGCTCACAGCTGAATCGTTAACTGCTGTATTTTTAAATGGATCGATGCTGGGCGACGGCGTTGGCGGCATCGTGTGATCTGGCGCAGGCGTCGAAGGCGACGCAGCTGGAGCAGATCGCTCCGACACAACCGAAGGACGGAACTTGTTGACAGGAACAATCGGCGCAGGAAGAGGTGCTGTGGTTGCAGCAACAGGAGGAATTCTCGCAGCAGTAGCTGCACCAGGAGATTTAGTTGCAGCCGTAGCAACAGGAGCTTTAGCACCAGCAAACGCTGATGGGATCACAACTTGCGACGTGTTCGCATTCGCAAACGGCGCAACGCGTTTCGCAAAGCTCGAAGATGACGCCGACGCAGATGCCTCCTTCAGCTTGGCGTTCGCTGCGTGTTTGGTCTCGAGCTCTGGTTCAGCGACAGCAGTAGCAGTATTTTTGCTGCCGCTTCTGTTCTTGCCCGGCACTACTGGCACAGGCGGCGGCGACGCGTCCTCGCGGCTCGCCGATCGCGTCGCGCGCGTCTGCCAGAAGCTCTTGGCGCGCTGGAACTCGCTCGCGCTCTCCTCGACCTGGGCCATCTTGCAGATATGTGAATGGCGGACGTTGTGTCGCACTGTGCTGTCTTGTTGAAGAATGAGCACGACCAGCACGAGAGACGAGAGCGCCAGTGGGTTCAAGGAAAAGAGCGGGCGCGGGGCGGAATGGAGAATGCGGACGGCCTGCCAAATCGGCCACTGCCCACACACAAGTGGGAGATTGAAGGCTGCTGCTGGCCTCGACTCTCTCGCGCGCCGCTCTGAGCAGATGGGCGGAAGAGCTTCCGCGCGTCCTGCTGGTCGCATCAACGCGCCCCATACCTACGGCGCGCGGTCATCTGCAGAGGCGCGACGCCAGGTATTGCTGTCGCCAGCTGGACCCCATGGGATTCGGCTTCCGGCTCTTGAGAAAGGCAAGAGCCAGTGAGAGAGTGGTTATTTATTGCAGTTATTTGTTGTCAAATGAAGGTGATACAGCTTGACATTGGGAGCTACTTGTCAGATACGTGATGGAAACCGGAGTTAAGAACCATGTGACGTTTCGACAATAGCCAGGAAAAGATCTTTTGTCACCACATCCCATGACCTGAGTGAGTGATGGCAGATTTCTTTGTCGCCACCATGGGCAAGCAAGCAGGTGGCTGTCTCTAACGTGTGTGGCATCAACTGGAAACAATGGTTGCTCGTGACGCACGATCACGCTTTGTCACGTCATGTCTCCGCTCGTGAGGGATTCTTTGAACCGTTGATCTGCTCGAGAAGCAGCTTGTGTCTGCTCCGGAATTGAACAGCTGAAAGACCAGAACGGCATCAGAAAATACGCACTGGTGGTTTGGCTGAAGCGCACCAACAAGATGTGCGCAGGGGTTGAGATTCTTGCGTGAGAGACTGGCAAATAGTCATATGTTGATACTGCTGACAGAAGAAGGCAAAACCGTCAGAACTCGCGTGCGTTGGACTCTGCAATCAGTCGCAAACAGCCGCAAACAAGGCGCTGCTGAGGCAGTCAATTTATGCGAGTGGTCTGATATTGGCGAGCGAGGCGAGAAGCGCAGGTAGGACTGAAAGCGAGCGTCGCATTCATCTTGTGACAACGAGCATAATTTCGCTATACGTTACTTCTTAATGATTACTATTTGAGTACAATGCAACCTCTCTCTTCTCTCTCTCTCGTTCTCTCTCTCCCAAGTCTCTCCAATCGTTCGCTTGTGATCCCTGAAAGGCGACGAACGACCAAGTGGTTGTTCGTCATGGTTTGGTTGGATGGGCAGTGCAACAGCCAGCTTACTTGACCTTGCTCCTTTCTGTTGCTCCAAGCACCGGATCAGTCGCTGCGATAGAGTGCGATCCACACGCGATTCCGGTGAAAACCACAAGCAAACCGTCACGTTGTCGCCTCAACGTGCCATCTCTTTGAGTTGACTTGCGTCAACCTACGCAAACGACTCGGACCTGCTGGAGATCCCCCCACTCCGCACCATAATGTCCTCGGACGTTTTCCGACTCGACATGCCAAACTTCATCTCGTACTCGTCCATGGGCAGGAAGCAGAGCTCTGCATCCCCTTCAACGCCCTTGATGATCTTCACGATCTCATCAAGCTCCATTTCGTACACAGGGAGTCCATTCACCGCAACGACAACGTCTCCGATCGTAACGGCTTTACTTTGTTCAGCTTGACCACCGGGGATGAGGCTGTTCACAATCGCGACATCGCGGCCCGAGTCCTTCGCAAACTCAATGCCAAGCTGCTTGGACGTGTCCAAGATGACGGTGCACGCGGTCAACAGCGATCGGATGTACTCGAGCGCGATCTCCAGACACGTGACAAAGTACGCGATCTCGCCCTGAGTGCTGCCAGCGTCGAAGAACGTGATCATCTCGCGCAATGCGACTGGGTCGTCCAGGTTCGCCTGGATCAGCACATAAATAAAAGCGGGGATGAACTCGTCGGCATTCATCGGCGCGTTCTTCGGGTGCTCCTGGTGGTACACGCTGTAGATCTCCTTGCACGCCGCGAGCAGCTGTGCGCGCTTCATGTACGGGAGACTGACTTTATCGATGTCCTTGAGCTTCAAAGACGCGCTCACCCAGTCTGTGGGCGAGATACTCTCCGGTACAATCCCGAAGAAAGACTGGGACTTGAAGCGCAGGATGTCGATTTTGCCCTTGATCAGCTTTGAATCAGCGCGCGTCTGCTGGACAATGTTGTCGTGGATCGCTTTGTAAAGCGGGAAGAACACACGCTCTTCGATCTGGTCGTAGATGATGCTCAGAATGCGCTCAATGAACTCGCCCAATTCGTCCGAGTACGGCAACTCGGTGGTTTCTTCGTCGTCATCGGAGCTACCGGCGTCTGTGTGGCCACCGAGCATTCGAAGCTCGTTCATTCTTGTGTGGACCATGTAGTCTGCGAGCCCCGACATGAACTGACGGATCACAGCGTTCGATACCGGCTTACCGGTGTTGTCTTTGATGAAGGCGCCGCTCGTGCTGCCTTCTGGGGAGTACGGCGATGCAAGAATGAGTTGCACTTCACGGGTGACGTCGATGAGCGCATCTTCGGATGGCGCAATGAACGATGACGTGCAGCGAAGACATTGCGAAGGCAAGTCCCCGCTCGCAGCATTGGCACCGCCGTTAGCGTTCTCACAAGTGCAAATGCGATCCACATCGGAGATGATGGACATTGTCGAGAACGAATCTGATACGCTCGATGAGCCCTCTGCTGCAGACGACAGCGACGCTACCCACAGCGAGCGCTCTTCTTGACTGTCGGCGTGCAGCACCAATTGTCGGCCTGCTGTGCGAACCTGGAAACTGTGTCGCTCACCAGACTTGAGCGTGTCCATGTGCGAAATTCGCGCGTCGACAATGTCCAGCGAGCCTTTCTTCGTGCCGCCCTGTGGGTGCGTGTAGTACGCAAGCGTGGTCATGGAGAGCTCGAACCAACGCCGCTTGGTGCTTTTTACCATCTGTCCGCGCTTGCGCAACCAGCCCGAGAACAGGATACGGTCCTTGTCCGAGGCGCTGCTCTGGCGCTCGATCAGCTTGGCCGTCTTTGTTGACGCGGGGAGCACCTCGACATTGCGCTCCTGCAGCTTCTTGATCCACGTGTCACGGTCGTTCCTGTCAACAGCGTAGAGCGTCATCTGCAACGACCCCTGCGACAACTTGAAGCCGCTGTGCAGCAGGCACTGCACGGTGCTCTTCTTGCTCAGATCCACGCGGCCACGCACTTCAACCGCGCTGTGCGAATCGTGGTACACGAGATCGTTGTCGATGATGCAAAAGAGGCGCCGCTTGAAGCTGCGCAGCCCGTTACCGCGCTTGATGAGCCACCCCGAGTGATGCACCACAGGCTTGTACTCGAGCACCCAGCGCTTGCTCTGCGCGCTCGTCACCTGCGGGCGCATTGTGCCGCCCGTGGATCGAATCATCTTGCTGGTCGCTCGCTGGGTCCAGATCTCCATGTCCCTGAGGGTCATACGCGAAAAGAAGGAGAGAAGCAGGTGGCACAATGAGACATAACAGCTAGCAGACTACGCACATTGCCAAGCACATTACCGTTGGCTAGGCCGCGTGACGAGGAGCACCCGCTGAGAGGACCCCGCCGCCTCCTTGGGCTTCTTGAGCGTCGAAATCGGATCCAGTGTCACCACATCGCCGACTTCCTGTTGTTTTTGTTCGCCTGCAGCGCCAGTTGCCTGCTGCTTCTCCATACCTGCAGTGTCCGCTGTCTGCGCGGTGGCCTCTGTGGTGGTGGTGGTTGCAGTCGTGGGCTGCGTTGGCGTCTGGCTAGCGGTGGTCGATGATGGTGGTGAAGTGTCGTCGCCGCCTTCGTTCACCGTGTCGCGAAGCGCCAAGCGGTAGACTTCGATCCCATAGAGGTTTCCGTACGACATGGCTGCTAGTTCTGAACTTCTTGTTTGTTGATGCTATGCGTCTACGTTCTCGCTCTCGTTGAGGCAAAAAGCGCGCTTTTCAAATAAGATCTGGAAGCACAGGCCACTTCAACTCGCTGCTTCCAAACACGGTCTGCAGGACAACGGACATACAGATCCACACAGCACACAACATCAGCACCTTGTATGCATTATCATATAGTTCGTCATTTGTATCTATAGTTCAATTGTGCTTCAATAGCGTCGTCCGTAGCCATGCCGCGAACGCCGCTTTGAGGTAAGGGTGGCTGGCCATGGCGTTCGCTCTCCAAGACGCGCACATCTGTAGACGCCTATTGTGCATGCACACACGTACCCACTAACAGCAACAGTCGATGGCGAGCGCGCTCTCGTTCGTGTCTCCGTCAACACTGCTGGCTGGCGGGTGGGCTGGAGGTCCACGTGCGCGCGCCAGGACAGGAGTTGCGATCGGAGAGCACTGGCGTGCGCACGTGGTGCGTGGGATTGTGGTAACCTTGAGAAACTCCTCCTCAACTTTTTCTTATGCATAATTCTCTCTAGTAGCATATTATTGTTTAGTGCATGGGTTGCAACTTGAGTCAAAGCATATGTAGCTTCCAAGCTACATATAGAAGCTACAAACTAAAACTGAAAAAACCCGGTGAATACCGGTACAACTTGGCTTCCAAAACTCAAACTGATAAAACCGGTATTATATGGCTTCACTTCAAAATCCCGTCGGAATTTGAATTGAATTTTGTTGTGTGTGCCGCAGACGAACAAGAAGACAATGCGCGAGAGATTGCACGAGCACGCTCAGAACCAAGCGAACTCTACCAACTAGAACCATGTAATGCTCTCTGTGCCATTGCGTATCACATTCAAGCCACCGATTTCCATTGCGATGTGCTCTCTTGTCATCGCTGATGAATCTCCAACGATGAGCAGCTTCTCCAGTTTGCGTTTCATCTCGCCAGTCCCAAAATGGATTTGAGCGCGCGCAAAGTGGGTCGGATCATTTCTTGTGGTGCCCTTCAGACTTTCAATTGCGAAACAACAAGCAACACGCAAGCCAAACAAAAAACAAGCAAAGCGAAGCGGCGCGTCGACAGAGCGCGAGCCAACTTCAACTCGTCCACGTGATGTCGATGACGTGGTAAAATTACAGGAACGATAAAATTTCATTGATGGCACCTGATCGTGTGTTTGGGGCATTTC
The DNA here is from genome assembly GCA_023334195.1 of Globisporangium emineosum. NCBI lineage: Eukaryota > Oomycota > Peronosporomycetes > Pythiales > Pythiaceae > Globisporangium > Globisporangium emineosum. Next base: position 43,580 of record JAASGK010000012.1, read on the forward strand.
ATTTTTCATCTGATCTAATTTTTTACACCTACCCCTACCTAGAGTTGCACAAAAAGTTGTTTTGAAATTGTACCAGAATGGTTTACATGGGTGTAATAAAAAAGGCGGGTACTTGTCTTTGGATTAGGGTAATGCCTGATGCAAGTTTTAGGATCCATCCTAAAAAACAATGTGTCCCTAAAACCATCTCTCATTTGAGGAGACTCACATTATTTGCCAGCTCCATGAAGAGGGTGCTCAAGAGCTCTAAGCTCAGAGCTCCAGAATCCTTCTCTGGGAGGAGCTCGAGAAGGCTGGTCACAGTCTCCTCTGCATGGCCTCGCCGCAAATTGGCCTTTACAAAGCGCCTCACCACCACCATTGCACGCCGCAACACGCCATCGCTGCCAAATGATCGCAGGAGACCGCAACCCTGAGATGCTCGTTATCACCAAGTGCGTGATGAACGCGGCCACCGCTAAGAAGAAATCACCCATCACCCATCGCCGCGACTGCGCGGACGCTGAAGTTGACTCCGGCTGCGGCCCAGATGCTCCGCCGTTACGTGAAGGAACTGATCGCGACGCGCGCTGCAGAACAGGCTCTGGAGCTTGAAGAGGCGAAACGCAGGGCGGAGAACCTAGAGCGCGCCCGGTCCTTGGACCCCGATGCCGTCAAGGAGTTGGCTGCCTCCTTGGCTCGCCCGGCCCCCTGCTATTACGCGCACCGGGCTCCCGCGATTCCTGTACCCACGAACGACCCTACGGCCTACGAGCAACCCTCGTTGGGCGATCTGGGTCGCGTTGTTCGTTTGTGAGATTTTCTCGACCAAGATCATCCATGCAAGGAGAAGCTGTCGACTGGTCAATGCAAGACCGACGGGTGCACTGAGCGCCATTCTGGCACGGCATTCTTCCAGATGATGGAGTACGTCGAGAAGGCGACGACGACAATCGACATCTGCATGTACATCGTAACATGCCAATATGTAAGTTGCTCCTGTGTATATGTTGTTGTGAGGGTTTCTGTGCTGTTTCCTAACCAAAAATGTCCCCTTTATTTTGTGTGGGAAAAAGGTTGTGGCTGTCCTGCTGGTGAAGGGAAGGTGAAAATCCGTCTCTTGACTGATACCATCCAAGATCGCATTCTTGAGAAGCCGAACCACAGTACGAAAAAGTGCCTTCTTTCGTCAACAACCCGATACTGCTACTTGGTACAAAAGTACTAAACTTCAGGTCTTTTTGTGTTTTTGTGTGTCAGGGCATCGAGATACGCATGCGATCCCCGCTAATGCACGATAAGTTTTCTCATTGTGGACAACCACGCGGTGCTAACGGGGTCGGCGAATCTTTCTCTTGGCGCAATGTTTGACAACGACGAGACGATCATGGTCTTGGAAGGCCGCCGGGTTGCGTCTTCGTTCTTGTGGACGTTTCTGCGCAAGTGGTTGCTGTCCACCTTGTTTCCGTACCCGTTCCACGTGCCTCCTTGTAAGGAAAGCCGGCGAAGAAGACGAAGCTTGCCAAGGTCGGCGGGTCTGTGAAGGTGTCAGCGAAACAATCGTCTGCGAAGAAAAAGAGTAACAACGTTGGTAAGAAGAGGGTGACGACCAAGGCCGCCGGGTTTCCCTCAACAAGTATCTTGCCTCGCTTGGCTACACAATGTAGGAAATGTGTCAGTGATTGGATCGTGCTTTTTCATAGTAATGCATTTGTTTATTGTGAATACATTTGACTTGCTACCCGTTCGACGTCCTCTAATGTTCCCCTCTCGCTTCTCGCTCAATATTAATATTGTCAAGCTCGAGCATTCATGAAAACGCCTAGAGCGGCATGATCGGCAGTAGCGGCGGCATTCCTCGGACAAAACCACCCCGAGACCGTTCAAGCTGTGAAATGCCCAGAGCCCAGAGCTACAGTAGCGGCTGGCTCGGTAGAAACACACAGAAAAAATCGTGTGGTGTCGCCGACCAAGCAGGCGGCGTGACACGCATGGCGTGGACACAAGGTTTGATGGCTCACTCTTTTTTTGGCTGGCATCAACTGAATGCGCATTAAAAGCTGTTTCGCAATGCGAAGGCAGGTAATCTTCAACATCGCCAAGAGCGACGAGCACGTGTTGCGCAATATGGGACTGGACTTCAAGACGGATCCTGAAGCGTCAACAGCGCGTCGTACAGTTAGGCGTTCTTTAACTATTTTACTAATTTCGTTATACCTTTTTATTTAACGTTTACGGTGATAATAGTATGAATTGCTTGATTAAAAACCTGTTTAAAATGTGTTGAGGACTTATTGACACAGACAAGCTGCTATTTCAGGTCAAGTTGGATCAAGAGGAGCCGTTACCACCGCCATCTGAACGTGAAAAAGAACCGAGTGGTGACGTTGGGTTCGTTTCACGTTCAAAACCATCGCACTGTCGAATACCAATAAAGTTTATTTGATAACTGTCACTTCCTCTTTACCATGTGAAGCCTCTCTTGCACTTACTTTAAACGACAGCTACGGTGTCGTTCCACGTGTTGTCCAAACAAAAAAGCGAGCAAATTCAGCTTCGGGATGCGGCTAGGGTTGTTTTGATGCTGGTGTTTGTCCTTCAAAAGAAATCGGTGACGTCTGTGCGTGGAAGTGCGCAGCTCCAGCACGCTCTATTTTCGTCCAATCCCAACGCTTATAGCCTTAGATCAGATCGTCTTCCGACCAATCAGATCCTCTGTCCCGTACCAAAACCAACCAATTGCGGAAACGCGACCCAGGCAGCAGATAACAAAACCTGCGACCAGGGATGGAGGAAGCGCGAGCGTGTGCATCAATTTGCGGGGGCTTGCTCGAATGCCTCACAACGTCAGCTTAGTTCCCATTTTGCTTCGCGCCGCGCACATCGACAGCCAGCACAGCAGCACAAGCCCCCCCCCCTTCCCTCTTCTCTTCTCTCTCTCTTCACCCCAGCAAGCATGAGCGCCAACCGTCGTATCTCCCAAATTGGCTCGCACCTGAGCGAGCACAACGCCGCCGCGGAAGACAGCGCGTACACGCAGCGCGTCAAGGACATGGACGCGTTCATCAAGAGCAACCGTTTCAAGCACGTCGCGCGCCCGTACGCCGCGGAAGAAGTCGTGAAGCTCCAGGGCTCGGTCGTGCCAAACCACATTGGCGTGCAGCAGTCGATCAAGCTCTACAAGCTGCTCCGCGAGCTACAGGCGCAGGGCAAGACGAGCCACACCTTTGGTGCGCTCGACACGATCCAGGTCGTGCAAATGGCCAAGCACTTGAGCACGGTGTACGTGAGCGGCTGGCAGTCGTCGTCGACCGCGTCAACCTCGAATGAGCCAGGCCCGGATGTCGCCGACTACCCGATGGACACGGTGCCAAACAAGGTGGACCAGTTGTTTCGCGCGCAGTTGTTCCATGACCGCAAGCAGTACGAAGCCCGTCGTCACATGACCCCAGAGGAGCGTGCGCGCACTCCACCAACGGACTTCTTGCGTCCGATCATCGCTGATGCCGACACTGGCCACGGTGGTTTGACTGCTGTCATGAAGCTCACGAAGATGTTCATTGAGCGCGGCGCTGCTGGCATCCACTTGGAGGACCAGAAGCCAGGCACGAAGAAGTGCGGTCACATGGGCGGCAAGGTGCTCGTGTCGACCCAGGAGCACATCCAGCGTCTGATCGCTGCGCGTCTCCAGGCTGATATCATGAACTCCCCACTCGTGATCGTCGCCCGTACCGATGCGGAAGCCGCCACTTTGCTCGACAACAATGTCGATGGTCGCGACCACCCGTTCATCCTCGGTGCCACTGACCTTAGCGTTGAGACTTTCACAGAGGCGAGCAAGAAGGGCACGGACTCGACTTGGGACAAGCGCGCTAAGGCGATGACCTACCCAGAAGCTGTCCGCGCTGCGATTCAGAACTCGAACCGCCCAGACAAGGAGCGCGCGCTTGCCACTTGGAACGCGCAGGCACTCTCGCTGAGCTTGACCGACCTGAAGGCTCTTGCCAAGAAGCTCGGTGTTGAAGTCACTTTCTGCTGGGAACGCGCTCGCACCGTGGAGGGCTACTACCGTGTCCGCGGCGGTGTGGAGTTCTGCATTGCTCGTGGCCGCGCCTACGGTGAGTACGCCGACCTCATCTGGATGGAGACTGCCGTGCCAGGTGTGCCACTTGCGCGCGCCTTCGCTGAGGGTGTGAAGGCTGCGGTGCCACACCAGATGCTTGCGTACAACTTGTCGCCATCGTTCAACTGGGACGCTGCCGGTATGTCGGACAGCGAGATCAAGACCTTTGTCGATGACTTGGGCCGTCTCGGCTTCTGCTGGCAGTTCATCACGCTCGCTGGTTTCCACAGCGATTCGCTCGGCATCACCAGATTCGCGCGCGACTACGCTCAGCGCAAGATGCTCGCGTATGTCGAGGGCGTGCAGCGCGCGGAGCGCAACGAAGGCGTGGAGACGCTCAAGCACCAGGGCTGGTCGGGTACCGAGTACGTCGATGCGATGCAGAACACCATCACCGGTGGACTGTCGTCGACCAACACGATGGGCCACGGTGTGACGGAAAGCCAATTCTAAGCCAGCAACCCAGTCGTTTCTGCTTCGCTGATTAGAAAAAAGTGTGGTTCCACATACATTATTTCCTCGTAGATGTCCTCCTTGCTTGTTAGCAAAACAATCTCAATTAATATACCAACACAAAAAAGTCGATCGATCTTGCCATCTTGACGCCTTGCATTTCTGAGAGATCCTTGGGTTCCGTTCGATGAGTGACTACATCTGAGACCTCTTCAAATCTGTCGACCAACGTGCACGGAACGATCGGTTAGTGCTGGAGCTGCAGCGAAGTGCTCGTGGTGACAGCCAGCCTGCATGGCTGTGGGGGTGTTCTTGCAAATGCGATTCTCAGCATTTTCGTGGGCGATGGTGGAAATTCCACCACCGCTTCCAACTTGGAAGCAATGCTCCTTGTCCTCGGATGATGCGAAATACTTGAAACTTGAAGGTGCGTGGACCAAAAACCAGTCTTTTGCGTGGGCGGCTATGTATCGAGCTCGGCATGCATTCCAGTGCCTGTCCAGATGCAATTACGACACTTGGTCTCTCTGTGTGCACACCCTGCGACCACAAAGAAACGCACGTCTATCGCCAAGGCCATTCATTCATCAAAGACGGCAGGACGGATCAATATGATGAAGACGAGAAGAAAACAGTCTATTGCTATATTTTGTTGATTGAGCACGACGAAAGGCATGGCGCGCACCGTCAGTTTCCCCCAGCGTCTCCACCTGCACTTTCTGGTTCCGATGACGACCCCTCTCTTCTCCTCTGCACCCGCGCTTCCACGTGCCCTTTGTTCGCTTTGTTTTTTCTCCTTTCCTGGTTGGCAAACGCCAGATCCGCTGCTGCTGCTCTGCTCTGCTCACAGCTTACAGCAAGCCGCAGCCTGTGATCTCCACGGCAGTCAGAGGCTTACCCTTGACGCAGTAGACGCCCTCAATACTCTTTAACACATTCTTGCCTTCCACGATCTTCCCGAACGCCACGTTGCGGCCGTTCAGGTGCGGCAGCGCCTTGAGCGAGATGAAAAACTGCGAGCCGTTCTTGTTCGAGCCGGCGTTCGCCATGCCGATCACGCCTTCCTCCGAGAACTGGAGCGCAAAGTTCTCGTCGTCAAAGTAGCGCTTGCCGTCCTCGAGCGCCGCGTGGCCGCCCGTGCCGTTGCCGTTCAGGAAATCGCCGCCGACAATGTACGTGTTCTTGGTGATGTTGTGGATCTTGGAGTTTTTGAACGAGCCCGACCCGAACTTGGAGTTCACGACACCCTCACCGCAGAGCTTAACAAAGTTCTCGACCGTCTTTGGCACGACGTCCTTCGCGAGCTCCACCACGATGCGCTCTGCCTGCGCGCCGCCGATGCTCACGTCCAGGAACGCGCGTGGGCGAGGCTGCGCCGGCGCTGGCACCGCGTAGTCGTACGCGACGATCGCCGCCTCTGGCGCGTTCATCTTTGCGAGGGAGCGGTGGTACCAGCCCAAGCCGCGCGCGCCGCCGCGGGTCATGGCGTTCGCGCCGCGCACAAGTTGGGATCGCGCATACGCCGCCATGGTCACTCGTCACTCAATCACTCGATCGAAAGCGCTCTTCGTCTCTGCGGTCACCGCTCGCTCCAATGGAAAGTGTGGTTCGCTTCCAGCCACTTCGGCTCGCACTTTATAGAGTGTAAATAGTAAGAATGCCAGTAATCGAACTTAAAAGATGGCAAGCTGTACATGTTTGCAAGTTGAAATCGCACTTTACATGGCATACACAGTACGGGATCCTTTTGGAGCCCTTCTTGTCCTGGTTGAAGAGTGCAGCCAAAGGAAGAAAAGCAGGAAGAGCGAAGATGCTGGCAGTGGGAACGAGGACGCGCGCGCTGCTGCTGCTGTCGGCGGGCGTGACGGTCGCCATGCTATTTGTGCAAGTCACCATGGTGAACATCATGGCGGGCGTGTACACTAGCCCCGAAGCTGCTGCGATCACAGCGATGGAAGAGGAGTTTGTACAGAAGCACGTGCGCGTGTTTGAACCTTTGCTTCATGCACCACAATCAGCAGAGCCGCTCCCGGTCGTGCTCATGCACGGTATGGGCGATGCAGCCGGCAACACGGGAATGACCCACATTCGAGACGTACGTATTGCTTTGTGGGTGCTTCTGTCGGTACTCGTATTTGATGTGCCTATGCTGTTATAACGCAACGCTGACGCTGAAGATCTACCTGTCTGGTGATGATTATGTGAGCACAGTTGGTTGCAAAGAAGCTTCAGACGTACGCGGTGAACATCCAGATCGGCGATTCTATATCGGAAGACGTCAAGAACAGCTTTCTCGTGAACATGGACGATCAGCTGGAAGTGTTTGCGAAGAAAGTCCAAGAGGTAAAGATTGCTTGTGGCTTGGTGCATTGCACTTCTGAGTTGTGAATGACATTAATGGCGTTGTGTGTGTGACTATGTGGGCGTTTGCACAGGATCCACGTCTCGCGAAAGGATTCAATGCGGTCGGCTTCTCTCAGGTATGCTGTTGTCGTATCCTCACATACACATGCAGACCCCATTGTCATGATGCATTGGTCTTTGAACGTGTCGTGAACAGGGAAATCTGCTGATCCGAGGCTACATCCAGCGGTACAACAACCCGCCAGTGTCGAACTTTGTGTCGTTCCACGGACCTCTCGCTGGTGTTGGCGCATTACCGCAATGCACGCCAACCCAGTTCATCTGCAAGATGATTAACAAGGTGCGTCTCTAAGTTCATGCGAGGCTTTGCATGTGAACCTGACTTGATGGTCTGACAATGTTTGAACATCCATGCTCCCATTACAGCTCATCGGAGATGCTGTCTATTCGGATGAGATCCAATGTACGTTTGGTTGCGTACGGCACTGTCCTGCACGTTTCCAGCTATCGGCGTGAGTCACTGAGTCACACTAACCGTCGGGAAACGATTGTTTGTTTTGTGCTTTTCACAGCCCACCTCGCCCAGTCCAACTACTTTCGTGACCCATTGAAGATCAACGAATTCCTGGCCCATGGTACGAGAAACGCACAGCGGAGAATGTGGCATGCGACGCCACATTCTCCATTCATTGTTGGGTTTCTGGCTAATTCTTCGTTTTCTTGTCTCTTCCTTCTCTATCCATGTCCCACACACAGCAAAGTTCCTTCCGGATCTGAACAACGAGAAGCACCCAGTGAACGCCACGTACCGCGCCAACTTCATCACGCTCGACAATCTCGTGCTCGTGCGTGCCAAGAAAGACACGCAAGTGTTCCCGAAGGACTCGGAGTGGTTTGGCGCCTACGAAGACGGCAACGCGTACAAGCACGTGCTGGGCTTCAACGAGACGAAGTGGTACCAGCAAGACTCGTTCGGGCTCCAGACGCTGCACCGCGCGGGCAAAGTGCATTTCCTGTCGACTGAGGGCAACCACTTGCAGTTCACCAACCAATTTTTCTTGGAGGTGGTCAACAAATACTTTTCGGCACCAGCACTGACGCTGACGGATCAGCAAGCGGCGCTGCCCACATGAGACTAAGAGGCACGTGATGAAGCAGCTCTGGCGCATTTGTGGTAATCTGTGGCTCTGGTCTGTCGCCGTTTTGTCGGATGAACTCGTCGCTATTAACTCGTGTTGAGCCATGCAGATCATTATTTCATTTTGAAACTCCGAATCTCTTGATCTTCTCGTGAAACTTCCAACCAGCAGCTCTGAAACACGCAGAACAATAAGGCACTTTTCCTTATCCCCTTGCTTTAGCAGCTTTGCCAAGTTAAAAATCCTCTCAATCGCCTCATGTGAAAGCTGAATTTCAGCCTTTTGGAGAGCGAGAGTGCCCATAAAAGCCAGGGGAAACGAGGGGCGAGCTATCAGTTTCACGTTGGGCCATTTTCCTGACAAATTCTTCTTTCCAAAGTCCAGACTTGCTGGGGCATACTGAATCCAAGTTAAAAAAGGAGAGAAAGAACAAAAAGTGAAGTCTCTCCCATCCATTGTCACCAGCACTTTGATGAACGAATACAGAACGCAGCTCATTTGTATGGGCCAAAGGGCTCAGCGCATTGAAACACTCCACAAAGCCCTTTTCCATCCAACAAACAACCAAATACCTGCGTCAAGCAAGGGCGACAGAAAAGAGAAACCCCCGTCGCCGCGCGATCGCAGCTCTCGATCGCCATCACTCCACGCCAGCACACCACATCACACGTCAGCACAGCACAGCAAGCACACCACAGCACACCACAGCACACGAGGCGCACATTGCGGAAACCTCTCACCCATCCATCGACTCAACCCACGCGCACAAGAGCGCCACTGTTGACCACGTGCGCACCCTTTCAAGCTCAAAGCGCATCCATCTCTGCCACCCGTGTTCTGAGAAAAAGAAGCAGAAAGCAGAAGAAGAGCCACCCAGCAATCAATCACTCACACTCTCTCTTGGCTCAAGAAGAAAGATCGACTGACTGTGTGTTCTCCCACCGTGTCTCTCTATACACGTTGCGCTAACTGGCGCATCATCTCGACTTGTGTCGATGGACTTCGCACCCGTTCACAGCAGCAGCTCCAGCAGCTCACTGAGCAGCTCCTCCAGCTCCAGCAGCGTAGGCTGCTTCTCTGCTACTGGGGATGGCGGCGCCGCGAACGCCAAGCGCAAACTGGAGCACTCGGCCGCGACGCAGACCATGAAGATGCCGCGCGACACCACGCAGCAGCGCCGCCGCGGCTCGTCCTCGCTCGTCGCCAACGACCCGTGCGCAATCAAGCGCTCGTTCTCGGACGGCACCATGTAAGGCAAAGTCACTCGTTCTGGCCATCCATCGCTATAGCGCGTAATCACGCTGGCGTGTTGCTGCTCAATTGTGCTGCTGTGGCATTGACACTTGCGATTGTTTTTTGTGTTGATGGCATTGTATGATGATGAATGATGATAGCTGCGATGTCAACGGCGTGGACGATCTGCACATCAAGGGGAGCGCATCGTCGGCGTCGTCGTGCCCCAAATCCCCGAAAGTGGTGGCACTCAACGCGCTCCACAAGAAGAAAAGCAGCGTGATCTCGCCGCGCGTCGGCGTGTCGCCTCGCATGGGGAGCGCATTCGGTGGCGGCAGTTTACATCACGCGACGACGCCTTGTCTTGAAGAGCAGGAGGAAGAAGAAGAGACATGTTCGCGGAAACACGGTGCGCATTTCTTTTTCTTTTCGTTTGCTCGTCAGAACGCCCAAACGCATACCGTGCAATAAGCTTTGGCGACTGCCCAGTTGTGGTGATTAACAGGCTCACTCACTCGCTGACTATCCCCATTTCTGACTTTGTATCTTGCTCTACAGGCCAGTTGTCGCCGCTGCAGTTGGATCGCGGCGTGCTGATACAGCAGCAGCCGGAAGAGCCGCCGCAGTCGCCACCACCCGCGACGACGACGACGACGAGCAACCACCACGGCAAATTTGCGCGCAGCAGATCGTCGGAGCTGCTGTCGCCACTGTGCAATGCTCCGTCGCCGTCCTCGCCGCGTCCCAACTACCGCCACTACCACATCACGAAAGCACCAAAGCCGCCACAAATGAGCTCTTCGACCTCACTCGCGATCGACATGGACCTCGATCCGACCAGCAACTCAAATTACGCAGCAAACACTATTGTAAACATTCCACCGCGCGTGGTGGCTGCGAGCGTCCCCAAACGCGCGACGAGCTCATGGCAGCAGCAGCCGCCCAAGAAGAACCGAAACCCAGGCAACCTGTCGCTTGATCTCTCACAAATGGAGCAGCCGATGTTTGACCCGAGTGCAAATGGGGGCAACAGCGGCGCGTGCCTACGCCGGAACGACTCGGCGGCGGTCTGTTCACGTGTAACGGACTTCCTGTACGTCGGCGGGGCCTCAGCCGCGAAAGACCGCGACGCGCTGCTGCAAGTGGGCATCACGCACATTATCAACTGCGCTGCAAACGTCGCGCCGGATTTCTTCCCGAACGACTTCCTCTACTACAACATCCGGCTGCGCGACCACTCGTCGCAGGACATTGCGCGGCATTTCTACAACGTGTTTGATTTTATCGAGAAGGCGCGGCGACGCGGCGGCCGCGTGTTCGTGCATTGCGTGAAAGGCATCTCGCGGTCGCCGACCATGGCGATCGCGTACTTGATGTGGTACAAGCGCATCGGCATGTACAAGGCGCTGGATTTCATCCGCCAGGCGCGGCCCGTGGTGGACCCGAACGCGGGCTTCATCTTCCAGCTGACCGAGTGGGAGCACCTGCACTGCGAAGGCAGCATCAAGTTCCAGCGCACGGTCGTGTTCCGCGTGGAAGTGCCGCGCGAGAGCAGCGGCAACGGCAACGGCTCGCGCGCCGCCGAAAAGCCGCTGCTGATCGGTCCGCTCACGGCGATCGGCGAGGACTACTTCCACAACCCGTCGAAGGAGATCGCCAAGCTGAGCTTCATCGTGTCGTGCGCGGACTACATGTTTGTCTGGTGCGGCGCCGAGGCGAGCGACCTGCAGGTGGAGGCATCGCAGCACGCGACCGCGCTGCTGCAGAACTACGAGTCGTTCCCGGAGAAGTACGAGATCGTGTACCACGGCCAGGAGAGCTCGTTGTTCTGGAGTCTGGTCGGCGCGCTCCGTCCGGACGAGAGCTGAGTTGAGCTGTTGGATCGACCGCTCCGCTCGCTGTTGGTATCTGTCTACCTCTCCCCATTGTTTCCTCATCTTTGCTTTTTTTTAATATGATGATGATAAGCAGTAGTGTAGTAAGTCGCCATCAAAGTAGTTAGTTTGACTGTAGTAATGGACTAATATGTAATAAGCACATAGCATTCTCTATCAAGCAGCATCTCGAGGCGCGTGTCTTCCATGGGGTTGCAGCATCTTCATGTGCATGCTTGCTTGAACCGTTTTCACTTCAACATCGAGCCGGGCCGAGCCGAGTAAAGGAACGAGCCAAGCCGAGCAAGTAATCAAACCAATAACCCAGCATGATTTGGGGTTTTGTTGACGCATTTCCACAAAAAGCAAGTCTTTTTGGTGGGTGCGAACCCACGATTCTGAGGATGTGCACGGGTGATTGGGTGAATGGGTCACGACTTGTACAAATACAGTCACCCCTCTCTATAAGAGACAGGTTGTGCTTTCATTGTTGACCATCAGAACCTATCGGGATTGGAGTCACACAGTTGCAGCGATGGAAATTGACCAACTTACCGTTGCAGCGATGCAAGGTGACGGATGCAACTCAAAGCTTCTCGAGGGTTCTGGTCAAGAGTAGTCGGTCAGTTAGGAAATTTCATAGAAATCCTCGAGAGAGAAGTCTTAAGGAGAATGCTAGGAAAGTCTCTAGACGGTTGGCTAGGCCAGTCAGTAACATGCAGCTCTGTAAACCAGATACGGTGGTTTTGTGCCTCTAGAGGCTTTCCATCCTCAATTTCAAAGTTACCAAGTGGGACTCAAGTGTCTTCAACCTACCTCGATTGGCACCAGTCTCAGCAACTGGCGATCCCAGGCTTCTAGAGCAAGGCAAAGTCGGAACCCTGATTTGCCATAGAATCCACTCAGGGTCCCCAGGCTGGATTTCCTTGAGCGCCTCGACCAAAATGAAGGAACAGCTTCTGGCGGGGTTGGCGCGGTTTGCGCTACACGCTGTTGTGCTGGATCACTTCCAGACACTGCTCCATAGTAATCCCATGGATTCGCAGTCCTCGCGAGGACCTCCGAAAGGTTGCTACAGTGTGGAGTCGCCTCAGTACCTCACCTACAATCCACTTCCTGACTTCGTCCGATGTTAACTGCTGTTGCTGATGGATGGCTCGGTTGCTCAGTAGCCACAGGATGCTCGGTACAATGGATCTAAACCCAAACTAGTAGTCATCGAATGCCGCTTTGTGGTCTGGCGTGAAGTGCCTAAAGTGTTTGGCCACATAGTCGACAATGCATATTCCTGGCGCTGGTGTGTGCTATTTCGCTGCATGATTAGCGCTTCGTCCCCCACCCCATCTGTCGTGTGGAGCGCCCATCCATCTGTCCAGGATTCATTTCCATGTTGACTTCTCACGGCTGCGATCCCAGTCAATGTGCCCAATAGTTTCCTTCTGGTCCTGGAAAGCGTGCGCGCTGTAGACATGAAACACAGAAGATTACAAGGGTGGGGAAATCCCACACATGACATGCACTTACTCTGTCTAAGAAACATGTAATGATAGGGCATTTGGATTGTGAGAAGCGAACATAGGCTTCAACTGAACAAACAAAAACGTACGGTACAAGTGAAATCTAAACAAAGTTACTTTCAATAGTTGTGTTTTATATCCGTTCATGAGTGAAAGCATTCACTGGTCATGAAAGTGGCACCTCTTGGAGAATCCACAGCTCTGCATTTGCGTCTTACATTGAGGTATTTCGAGTAAAAAATATCTGGAAATCTGTGTCTTACCCTAGTATACCTTACTCTCTTATAGACAGAGCTCCATACAAACTCCTATATTAATTGATTTGTTCCTGGCTGCGTGTGTCTCACAGTTGACCTTCCATAGAAGCTCTTATAGACAGGGGTAACTGTAAATATTCGCCATGGGTGATTGGGTGGCGACTTGTGCAAGTGAAGTGGCCGCCATCAGTCTGAGTATCCTTCCTGCAACGGAGCTCTTCAGATAAGAAGACGCCGCGCCACCGACAAGCAGCAAAGCCAGCAGTTCAAGCAAACAGCCGTTGACCAGAGCAGTGACAGAAACGATAAGCATGGCAGGAGGATCTGGTGCCAGTGCTGCGCTGCTCGTCGTCACGGGCCTCATCAGCGTGGGTCTCGCCGCCGTCGGCTACTTCTACTTGCAGTCGTCTTCATCGCTGCCTGGAAAAGATAGATCGTCGTCAGCAAGCGGAGCAGACGCGAAGAAAGAATGCCCTGGTGCGATGCTTCTGAGCGAAGAAGAGAAGAAGAAGTACGGCGGTAAGTGTCCTGTGACTCAGATGCTTAATCTTGGCGGTGGTGCGGCACCAGCGAGTCCGAAAGCGTTGCCAGCATCTCCACCACCACCACTTCCATCGCCGAAGCGCGCTGCTGCGAGTCCGAAGAAGCCACCTGCAAAGTCGCCACGACAAGCGAGTCCCACGAAAGTTTCTGCTTCGCCGAAGAAAGAGGTAGATCCTGCGAGTGTGTCAGCGCCAGTCGCTGCTGCTGCACCAGTGTCGCCTGCGAAGGCGGTCCATGCGTCGCCAATGAAGCAAGAAAATCCAGCAAAAGCTGCTGCGCCCACTAAATCTGCGGCTGCGGTGGGCAGCGTCACAAAGACCGTCGAAACCGTTTTGACCAGCACCACAACGGTAGTGGAGACTGTCATGAGCTCAAAGAAGACCGAAAGCCCAAAGAACCCAGTTGCGTCGCCGCCAAAGAAACAAGAAGCTGTTAAGGAAGCTCCAAGTCCAAAGAAGGCGGTTGCGAGCCCAAAGAAGCCAAAAGCCGCAAAGAAGATTGAGAGCCCAAAGAAGGTAGCCGAAAGCCCGAAGAAGGTGCCTGAAAGCCCGAAGAAACCTGAAGTCGCTGCTGCGGTTGTCACGAGTCCAAAGAAGAGCGAGAGTCCAAAGAAACCAGTTGCGCAAGCGAAGACTGAGAGCCCAAAGAAGCCCGAAGCCACCGAAAAGAAGCCTGTTGACATTCCAAACCGAAAGCTCTCGTCGCCAAAAGCGACCTCGCCGAAGAAGGGGCTCGTGCCAAAGAACCTGGACGAAGACTTTGCGCAAGCGCTGACCCAAGCCGTCACTCAGGAAGTGGCGAACAGCTTTATCGAAGACGTCATGGGCGACTCGGTCAGCCAACTTCAGGACGAGTACGTGCAGGTGGACCTCACTGCGTCGACCGAGATGCATCGTGAAGTTCCGCTCGTGAAGAAGGAAACCAAGGCTAGTAAGACTAAGACCAAGGCTGCTACGGAGGCTAACAATGCTGCTCCTGCTGCTGTCCCACTACCACCGCCGGCGGTAGAGGAAGAGAAGGAAATCCCTGCTCCGGTGGTAGAGGAAGAGAAGGAAACGCCTGCTCCGGTGGTCTCGAGTCCAGCGAAGAGCCCAGTGAAGCCTCTCTCGCGAAAGAACTCGAGCTCGTCGAACAAGTCGACTGGAGACAAGAAGAAGACGCCAGCCTCTCCTCTCCCGCCCTCATCGCCTGCGAAGAGTGCTGAAGTCGCCGCCGCTCCCAAGTCTTCAAAGCAAGAAGAAGCGGTCGCCCCTGTTTCGCCACCAGCTAGTCCAACCGCCGCCACTGCTTCGACCCCAGCAGAGAACGACGCTGAGGATGAAGGCGCCGGGTCGCCTCACGATGACGCGGCCGCGAAGAACAAGAAGAGCAAGAGGAAGAAAAGCAACAAGAAGCGCCGCTAGCTTCCACGAATCCTACAGTAGTCCCAGTAGTAGACGAAGACCAACGAACGAACGCGCTTGCACCTCACCTGATGGCCGACCAATAGCCAGATAACGTCTTTCGACTTTTTTTTCATTTTCATATAAGAAGCCACCCAAAGATGGTAGGTAGCTCCTGCTGTGCATCGAATAACCAAACCAATCAAACAATAAAAACACAACATCCTTCATCTCACACAACAACAGCAACTGGAATACAACATAACCCTGCTGGGTACCGGTAATTAATCAATCCTTGGTGGTGCATCGCCTTGCTTCCCTACCTACCTGTCTGTTTGTTTCATTTTCATACAAAGAGCGTCTTGGAGCTCTGCAACAGGAGGAACTCGCGCACTGTGGGGTCGTCCGTCACGCCAGGGATCACCAGCAGATCGTGGACGAACTTTGCGAGCAGCGTCTTGCGCAGAGCCAAGAAGTCGGGATTCAGATCCCGGCAGAAAAAGGTCTTCGGAGGCTGTTGCCAAGAGATGGAAACCGAGAAATAACCGTCAGTTGGATGCAATGGCAAAAATCCCAAGAGGTGCACGAGGTATGGGGAATGCTAACTATCATCAGACAGTCCTACCAGCTCTGGCAGGCGGTCGCCGCCTCGATGACGAACACTGTCACACATGTACACAAATAGATGGCATATGACGGCAACAAGTGAGAACGAGAATCCTTGGGCCCAACATGTGGAGCTCTTCGTGCATTCCTCCTCATGCTAACTAGCAAGCAAACCAAACGCACCTCCATCGCAGTCGGTCGAACTCACTGAACCGCCGCAGCAGCGTCCAGTTGCGCTTGCCGTTTTGCACCTGCAGCTCGTACTGCGCGAACGCGTCGTCGTGGACCTTGAAGCCGATGATCGCAACTGTGAAGTAGTCGGGTCCTGCCGTCCATCCGTCCGTTCGTCCATTCAAGCATCACAATAATGAGCTCAAATCGCATCCACATGAGTGCAGGCGTAGCGGCAGACCGCGAGCAGGTACACGGTTTTTGCACATGTACATAGGCACGCACCGTATCGCGTGGACCAGCTCGGCTCAGGCAGGTACACGAGCGCCATGCTGTGCTTGATGGCTTGGCTCCTTTTGAGTTTCTCTGTCTGTCCCACATGCAACAGCTTTATCTATCACCTGAGACCCGCGATCTTTGTCGGTCTTCCCAAAGAGCGGACGAATCAGAGTGATCTGCTTGCATCCAATTGGCTACATTTCGGCAAATATGAGCATGTTTCTACCAATACAGTTCCATTTTAGACAATAAATTGTTTTAATTGGATAGTAATCCGACCATTTTCGGCCAACAGAAAGCGTGCATTCCGTAGCCTGTTCGCAGCTTGTTCTTTCTGAGAAGGCAGCATGTTGGACCTAATCGCCGTTAGCAGATGCGCCGTCTTCACTGTTAGAGAAAGCGCGCCATCAATACTGAATCTGCACTCACACTCGTTCTGTGACAGAGAGAGAAAGACCACGCAGCACAAGACCCACGAGACCTCTGTGCTGCTTGCTAACCATCATACACACAACCAACAGATACACAGACAGACATGACGCGCGTGTACGTGCGCCTGCGCGGCGGCGCACCGCACGAGTACGAGTGGCAGCGCGGCAGCGTGCTGCGCCGCGTGAACGAGCCGGACCCGCACGCGTGCGTGGTCGTGCAGCTCGAGGACGGCCGCCTCGTCGAAGCGAACGAAGAGCAGGATGTGCTGGTCGCGAACGAGCTCCCCGAGGGCTGCGCGTCGCTCGCTGACGTGGAGAACCTGGACGCGCTCACCCACTTGCACGAAGCGTCTTTTGTCGACTACCTCAAGCACCGCTACGAAGTGGACCAGGTGTACTGCAAGTCTGGCGCCGTGCTGATCGCGGTGAACCCGTTCAAAGACATCGCGGGGCTCTATGACATGTACGCGTATCGAGAGCGGATACACGGGAACACCAACGGTGCGGCAGTCCAGAAGGATCAGCAGCAGCCGGACGAAGAGCCATCGAATACTGCAAGTAGCTCGTCACCAGCAGCGTCGACGGTGCTCCCGCCGCATGTGTTCTCGATCGCAGAAAGTGCGTATCGGTCGCTGCGACAGGCACGGAAGCTGCGCTCGAGCGACACGAAGCGAGACCAAACGATCCTCGTCAGCGGCGAGAGTGGCGCGGGGAAGACCGAGACGACCAAGTTCGTGATGAACTACCTGGCGGACGTAAGCAGCTCATCTGGAGCTTCCGTAGAAGAAAAAGACGATGATGACGATGATGATGGCAACTGTACTCCTGGAAGCGGCGGCATGAGCGGCAGTCAGCTCATGAGTGCGAACCCGATTCTCGAGTCGTTTGGCAACGCGCGGACGCTGCGCAATGACAACAGCAGTCGCTTTGGCAAGTTTGTGCGCATGTTCTTTGGCCCAAGCCCCAAAGCTTCTGGACGGAGAATCAATGCGGACGAAGCGCCGCTGGTCATGGTGGGGACGTCTGTGGACACGTACCTGCTGGAGAAAGTGCGCGTGATCCATCAGACCCAAGGTGAGCGGAATTACCATATTTTCTATGAGCTGCTCGCGGGGGCCGACGATGCGCTCAAGCGCAGTCTGCATCTCCAGGACCTGAAAGCGCGCGACTTCCAGTACGTGAAAGGTGGTAACTGTTTCCACCGCAACGACGGCGTTCAGGATGCGGTCCAGTTCAAGCGCGTGCTCGAGTCGATGCAGATCCTGGGCTTTACACAGGACGAGCAAAGCAGTTTGTGGAAGACGCTGAGCGCGTTGCTGCATCTTGGCAACATGTCGTTCATTCCATCGACCGATGACGAAGACGAGACGAACTCCAGTGCAGCTGCTCCATGTCGGCTCGCGCTCAAATCACCATCGTCACTGTCGCCAGTGAAGCACTTGGAATTTGTAGCAGAACTCTTGGGCGTCGAACAAGATCAGTTCCTGTCGGCGTTGACGACGCGCAAGATCAATATCAGCGGCGAGTGTTTCCACGTGAACCTCAGTCAGGCGCAGTGCAGCGATGCGCGCGATGCGATGGCGCGCTCAATATACGGCTTTCTGTTCCAGTTTCTCGTGACGAAGATCAACGTGAACTCTCCACAGCAGCAAAACCAACAGCAACAGTTTTCAAATTTTGGCGGCGACTACGAAGACGAGGCGAACTCGCTACTTTGTATCGCGGTGCTCGACATTTTCGGGTTCGAAGAGTTTGATGTCAACCTGTTTGAACAGTTTTGCATCAACTATGCGAACGAGAAGCTCCAGTACCAGTTCATCCAGGATATTTTGCTCACGGAGCAGCAGGCGCACATTCAGGAAGGGATCAAGTGGAACGCAATCGACTATCAGGACAACTCGCTCTGTCTCGAGATGCTGGAGCAGCGTCCGAATGGCATCTTCTCGCTGCTGGACGAAGAATGCATCATCCCGAAAGGCAGCGACCCAGGTTTCGCGCGGAAAATGTACCTGCAGCTGGCGAAAAATGTGCACTTTAGTGCTTCCCGCAAGGAGCAAGTAGACTTTGCGTTCACGATCCACCACTACGCCGGTCAAGTGCAGTACGACGCCCGTGGCTTTTGCGAGAAGAACAAGGACCAGCCGAATGCAGAGCTGTTCACAGTGCTGAACGAGTCGAGAGACGAGCATTTGTCGGATCTCTTTCGGTCGTTCATGGAGGCAGAGCACCAGCGATTGCAGATGCAGCAACCAAAGTTGCGCCGGCGGTCGTCTGTGATCGGCGCAGCGGGCATTGCGTCCCAGTTCAAGCAGCAACTCGCGGGGCTGATCGAGGTTGTGCAGCAGACCCAGACGCACTACATTCGCTGCATCAAGCCAAATGATGTGAGCGCTCGAAACCAATTTGATCTCCCGAAAGTCGCGAGCCAGCTGCGATATGGAGGTGTGCTCAAAGCGGTCGAGATCATGCGCCAGTCGTTTCCCGTTCGCATGCCGCACAGCGAGTTTGTGAAGCAGTACAAAGTGCTTCTCGCTCGAGATTCGGCCAACTACAGCGATCGCGTGGTCGACTTGGTGCAGAAACTGAAAATCGATCAAGTGGAAGTGGGCAAAACCCGCGTGTTTCTGCGGCAGAATGCGTTTGATGAGCTTGAAAAGTGTCGCGACTGCTTGCGTTCAGCGTGTTTGGTGAAGATTCAAAGCAACTGGAAGGCGATTGTTCAGCGGCAACGGTATATCAAGCAGGTGGTGCTCATCAAATGTGTGCAGGTACGGTGGAAAGCCATTCTGGAGCTCAAGAGGAGAAAGCTGCGGCATGATAGAGCAGTGCACGTTCTTCAGAGTGCATCCCGTCGTTGGGTTGCGCGTGTGCGTTGTGTGCGTCAAGATGCGGCGGTGCTGCTGCAGCGAGTTGTGCGGACTTGGTCTCGAAAGAATGCTGCTCGAAAGTGTGCTCTCACGGCACGAAGTTCAAGCAGCGCAAGTGCAGAGACAGAGATCGTGGAGAAGTCGTTTGGAGAGTCGTTAGCAGAACTCAAGCCCCCAACTGTGGAGCTTGTGGAACGAGGCTCGACTGCGACGTATTCGATTGAATCCAGCTCGTACTCGGAAGATCCTTTGGACGAGTTGCCTCTGGAGTTGACGATGCGGTCGACTATGAACTCGAGCGCAATGATGTTCGATGAGGTCGCTCGAGCGCCAGAGAACATCATGCTCCGCCAGGCGCTTGAAGAGTTGGAGCGCCTTCGGTACCGAGCGGAGGCTGCAGAGGCTGCGTTGGCTCAAATCGCAACGGATGGTCGCGGCTCGCAGGTGTCAGCTTCGCGCGCTCTGGGAGGAGCCCATGCTGTCGCTTTCGCCAACCGACTCGAAAGTTCATTTGCAAGCGAGTCAGCGAACCTCACGGCTCGATTAACGCACAATGATCGCGTCAACTCGCTCGACACACGTTCTGAGATTGCGATGGACGTGTACGGAAACACTGCGCTGCACCATGCAGTCGCGGAGGGCGACATTGAACGCGCGCTGGCGATGCTAACAAGCGATGAACTGAGAGGAATCGTCATGCTCCAGCATGCGGAAAACCAGCAGGGGCTCACTCCGCTACACATGGCGGTGAAGAGCGGAAATGCCGAGATGGTCGGACTGTTTTTCCGTCCCGATGTGCTGCCTCATGTCGATTTGGACTGCGGAGACCGGGACGGCAACACGGCGCTGCATCTCGCGTCACAGTTGAATTTTGAGCTCGCGGACCGAGTGATGGAGCTGCTCCTCTGCTTTGGTGCGTCGTCGAGTGCAACGAATTTCCTCAAGCAGACGCCGCTTCACCTGTGTGCGATGATCAAGAGAAGTGGAGCATCGAGTGCGGAGCTCATAGAGAAACTGCTGCGGAATGGTGGCGACCCACAGAAGATCGATTTTCTGAAGCGCACACCGCTGCACTACTGCATGGAGAAAGGTAGGAGGATACGCTGTTGTAGTTGCTGTGATAGGCTGTGGTTGCTGACTTTGATGGTGTTTGTCTGTAGGCATGGAGGACGAGGCGATTTTGCTGATGCGCCACGGCGCTGACATGAACATTCCAGATGGCGAAGGCGTTCGAGTGGTGACGCATCCAAAGGCGACGAATGTGAGTGACGTTGAGTCGCTTTGCTTGGAAGTCCTTGCCTTTCAGCTGGAAACTAATTGTGGGTTTCTGTCGTTGTGTTGACAGCTCTTGCGGTATCTTCGAGTGACTCCGTCGTGGATCCCCGACGCAGATGTAAACGAGTGCATGGTCTGCCTGGAGCCGTTCTCGTTCTTTTCTAGAAAGCAGCACTGCGATCGCTGCGGCCGCATCTGCTGCACAGACTGCAGCTCGGCGAGCTCGTCGTGGAAAGGACGCTTCTGCTTTGACTGCAAGCACTACCAGCATGCGGCGTAAAGAGCGGTTGGTCGCTGATGGCAGCGCACGCACTCGTGGGATTGAAGAGAGCAAGAGTGCGATGGAACTGGAGACTGGAGAACGAATTGTGAAGCAACTGGCGTAAAAAATGATTCAATACGAGTGAAGAGAGAGCGAGAAGGTGAAGTAGCAAAGATGATTGATTGTATGATACAGAAGACACAAGTAGAGATAAATGGCTGGATGATAAGAGACAGAGAGAAGGCGAATAGAGATGTTTGCGAATGTTAAACCCCATCAAGAAACGGATCTGCTCGGCCATCCGAACGGAGGGGAGCTCTTCAGGTTGAAGTGAGCGATTCCGTCATCTTTGGCTCGAATCCGAACCCACTTCTGCATAAAACCTCGTTTTTACTCATTACACCTTGTTTCTTCAAGCGAGGTTTTATCTAGTATGCAAGGTTTTTCGTCCTCCGTGCGTGCGTTTTGTGAGTGAGAGCATTTCTGAAAAAGAAACGCTCGTCGAAGAGCTCAGAAAGTAACAAACAGGGAGAAAGAGAGCGCGACGATGGCGACGCAGCTGGAGAAAGATGCGGGGTTCATGGACAAGTACAGTCGCCAGATCGGCGCGTTCGGTCTCGAGACCATGGCCAAGGTACGCTGCTGATCCTGCGCTTTCGAACGAGGCGTCGCTCGCTGTCTGGCGTGTTTGGGAAGCCGCGCGATCTATCTGATGTGAAAATGGATATCTCTGATGGATATGATATGGTTGTGTGCCTTGTGTGTGTTCTTGCTTGTTGGTTTATGACTGTAGCTGGTCAAGCTGCGCGTGCTGATTGTCGGACTGCAAGGTGTCGGCATCGAATGCGCGAAGAACCTGATCTTGGCCGGTCCGGGAGCGATCACGCTGCACGACGGTACGCTTTTTTTTTAAAGTAGCACCCGTTCTGGTGTTGGAGCCATACTCGCGATGGTGTTGGTATTGACTCGTTATGGTTGTTCTGTCTATGTCCGCATCGATTGCGATTGTGTGTATCATCTGTAGATGGCATCACCGAAGTGAAGGACTTGGGCTCGAACTTCTTTCTGTCAGAGCAGGACATTGGCCACCCGCGCGCCACTGCAGTCTCGCACAAGCTCGCGGAGCTGAACAAGATGGTGTCGGTGTCGGTGCACAAGGGCGCGCTCACGGAAGAGGTCGTGGGTTCCCACAACGTCGTGGTGTTCACGCACACGAGCCGCTCGGAGCTCTTGCGCTGGAACCGCTTCTGCCGCCAGCAATCGCCGGCAATCGGGTTCATTTTCTGCGACATCCGCGGCGCGATGGGGTACGCGTTCACGGACTATGGCGACAATTTTTTTGTGCACGATGCGACGGGCGAAGCGCCGATCACGCGCATTATCACGGACATCACGAACGACAAGGACGGTATGCTGTCTATCTTGGGACCGGACGAAGACGGCAAGATGCACGAAATGCCGGACTCGGTGCACGACGGCTGGATTGAGATCAGCGAAGTGCAGGGCATGCAGCTGCACTCGGACCCGGAGAAGAGCATCAACACCATGGGTCCGCGTCGCATCAGCTTCGCGAACAAGAAGATGTTCCGCAACGGCAAGCAGGTCGAAGTGTTTGACCCGTACCGCCTGAAGATTGGCGACACGTCCGAATTCACGCCGTACGAGGGCGGTGGCATCTTGACGCAGCACAAGAAGCCATTTGCGATGCATTTTCGCTCGCTCGAGGAGAACCTGGTGGACCCAGTGACTCCAGGTGACTTTGGCCTCATGTTTACCGACGGCGCCAAGTTTGGACGCGCCGAGCAATTGCACGTCGCTACGTGGAGTCTGCTAGAGTTTGAAGAGCGCCACGGCCACTTGCCGGAGCCACACAACGGCGACCACGCGGCGGAGGTCCTTGCGATCGCGAAGGCGGGCATCCAGCACCTATCGGACGAGACGCGCTTGCAGGGAGATGAGGAGAAAGAACCGTTTAAACTGGACGAACTGGACGAAGAGGTCGTGAAGCAGACTGCGCTCTTTGCCGCCGTGGAGCTGCACCCGCTCGCTGCATTCTTTGGCGGCGTGATCGCGCAGGAGATTGTGAAGTTCACGGGCAAGTTTACGCCATTGAAACAGTGGCTGCACTTGGACGCGTTTGAAGTGCTCCCAGACGAGCGTCCGAGCGATGCGCAGCCCATTGGCTCGCGCTACGACCACATGATCACGATGTACGGACTCGAGTTCCACCAGCAGCTGGGCAACATTCGCACTTTCCTGGTGGGTTGCGGCGCGCTCGGCTGCGAGTACCTCAAAAACTTTGCGATGATTGGGCTCGCGTGCGGCGAGAAAGGACTGATCACTGTCACGGACAACGACCGCATCGAAGTGAGCAACCTGAACCGCCAATTCCTGTTCCGCGAGCACAACGTCGGCCAGCCAAAGTCGGTCGCGGCCACGAACGCCGTCCGCCAGATGAACGCGTCACTCAAGGTCAAGACGCTCGAGCACCTGGTCGCGCCGCACACTGAGAATGTGTTTGATGACGATTTCTGGACCGACCTGGACGTGGTCACGAATGCGCTCGACAACGTCAAGGCGCGTCTCTACGTGGACAGCAAGTGCGTGTTCCACAAGATTCCGCTCTTGGAAAGTGGCACGTTGGGCACGAAGTGCAATGTACAGGTCGTGATCCCGTACAAGACGCAGAGCTACGCTGATGGTCCAAAGGACGCCGAGGACGACAACATCCCCATGTGCACGCTGCGCAACTTCCCGTCGCTGATCGAGCACTGCATCGAGTGGTCGCGCGCGCAGTTTGAGGACATGTTTGTCGTGCCCGCGGCCGAAGCCAAGAAGTTTGTCGAGAAGCGCGACGAGTACCTGAACAAGATCAAGCAGGCGACGATCGAGAACCCGAACCCGAAGGTCGCGCAGGCCGCGATTGTCCAGGAGCTCGAGCATCTGCGCGACCTGAAGAAGACGCTCGTGACGGCCAAGGGCATCACGTTTGAGAAATGCATGGAGATCGCGGTTGAGATCATGACGTCTCGCTTCCGCGACCGCATCCTGCAGTTGATCCACAATTTTCCCGAGGACCACTTGACGAACTCGGGCGAGAAGTTCTGGTCGGGCGCCAAGCGCTTCCCGCACGCGGTCGAGGAGTTTGACGCGCAGGACCCGCTGCACCTGAACTTTGTGCGCGCGACGGCCAACATTTTGGCGGTCTGCTACGGCATCCAGGCGGCTCCCGAGGTGGAGCTGGTGCCTGTGGAGTCCCAGTGGAGAGACCAAGCCACTTACGACACGCTCGCCCGCGAGTACACGCTGCCAACATGGCAGCCATCGGGGGAGAAGATTGCTGCTGATTCGGACGAGATCAAGCGCCTCGAAGAAGAGAAGCTCAAGAACTCGAACGACTCGGACCGCGAAGAGCTCGTGCAGCTTTTGGAGGAGCTCGAAGCGATGGACCTGAGCGGTCTCACGTTTGAGCCAGCGGACTTTGAGAAGGATCAGGACATGAACTTCCACATTGACTTCATCTACGCGGCGTCAAACCTGCGCGCGCTCAACTACCGCATCCGCCAGGCGTCGCGCCACAAGTGCAAGATGATCGCCGGCAAGATCATCCCTGCGATCGCCACGACCACGGCGTCCGTGACGGGGCTCGCGATGATTGAGCTGCTCAAGCTGCTGCAGCAGAAAAAGCTCGAGGCGTTCAAGGACTCGTCGAACTCGCTTGGCCTCAACATGTACCTGCTGCAGGAGCCGGCGCCGCCCGAGAATGCCAAGGATGAGTACGATGTGGTGGAGATGAGCGAAGTCAAGTGCAAGCCGTCGGGGTTCACGAAGTGGGACTCGACGCTCATTGAGCTGTCATCGCAGGCGACCATGGCCGAGTTCCTCGACAAATTCAAGGAGCAGACCGAGCTCAACTGCGACCTGCTCTTCCACGGCGTGGCCGAGATGGGCAACACAAGCGCCGCAAAGGAGGACGTGCGCTACCGCAGCGTGAGCGGCCTGATGCTCTACGACCGCAACGCGTTCGGCAAGGCACTCAAGCAGCTCTACGAGGACCAGCTGGGTCTGCCGCTGCGCGAGTGGGTGGAGAGCCGCTACGAAGGCCTGGTAGACTGCAGCCGCAAGTATATTGAGTTCCAGACGTCGTGCTCGGATGACAATGGCGACGTGTACCGCGTGCCCACCGTCATCTGCAAGTTTGTGTAGAGAGATAAATGGATGAATATGGGGAAGGAAGCAGAGTATACCACCAACTCGGTCGAGGTAGGCTGGTTGGCAATGCACTGAAAGGGGGGGGTACAGAGAAACAAGAGACAAAGAATGCTGAAATGCATAGATGAAAAATGTCCAACTGGATGGCTGATTGCACAAGAATTGAGCCTCATTGAACGTGTTGGCATCTGAAATTAACGAATCCTTACCTCATAAGAGCATGCGAAGCTCTCCAACATTGTCACTCACACAAGAGAGGAGCAGAAGTCGCATACCTTACAGTAACGTTCTGTACTTTTAAGTTTTTGTTTGAAGTCGACTGAGAAGCTCACAATTCAAAGAGCAACGAGCAATCTCAAGAAGAGCAAGAGGGCGAATACAATGGCCGTGATGGAGAAAGCGGACGAGGACCAGGTGTGCGCGTGGGCAACGACAAACGGGAAGAAGCTCTCCGCGAGAGAGCTGGCGGAGATGGTGGGGCTGGTGCTGAAGAAGAAGAAAATGTCCCAGTCCACGATCTTATTGGTGCTGCATGAGGACAACCAGTCCAAGTCCAAGCAATGCCCAAGAGCTGTGCTCGAATCTCTGTACCTTATCTAATCCGGTAAAAATGTTGATAATATCACTTGTTCTAATATACTTCCAATTCTATTTAACAGTATATATCGATTGTTTCGTAAATCGTTGTTTTTCGGATGTGTCGGCATACAGATGCCACTCCCAATAAGTTACATCAAAATTGGCGCAAATCGATATACATTTTGAGAGGCAATGCAAATTATGGGAATATAAATTGTCGAAGGTATTGTGTAAAACTTGTATGGTTTGAAATGGATTCACTTA